>PVIC010036055.1:0-18755 GCA_004025085.1 Thryonomys swinderianus
GCAGCACTTTCCTGGGGGGTCCTCCTTGAATCTGTAATAACCCTTGAGAGTTCTCACTCCTGACACATCATGGTAGGTATTTGAGCAGAACAATCACATCATGTTTGTTACCATAATACAATAAATGGCAATATCAGTATTAAACACAGTAAATAAGACAAAAAAGGTTTGTTAGATTCTATACTGGATACTTTGAGCTCATGAGTTACTTCTATGTCTGACTCCTCACTGCACAGCTCCAGGATACAGTGTGCTGCTGGGCGGCCTTCAGTCCACTGGAAATGGAGTGCACCCTGCAGCCGGGTCCACCTGCTGCTCACTCAGTCCGCCAGAAGCACGGCACGGTGGTCTCGGAGCTGTTGGGTCAGGTCCACCTGCCGCTCGTTTCTCAGTCCGCTGGAAACACGGCACGGCAGGCCCAGAGCTCTTGGGTCTGGTCCGTCCGCCTCTCGTTCCCCAGTCTGCTGGAAACACGGCACAGCAGGCCCGGGGCTGCTGGGTCCGGTCCGTCTGCCGCTCGTTCCCCAGTCCGCTGGAAACACGGTATGGCGGGCCATGTTCTGGTCCGTCCGCCGCAAGTTCCCCAGTCTGCTGGAAACAGGGCACGGCGGGCCCGGAGCTGCTGGGTCCGGTCAGCCCGCCGCAAGTTCCCCAGTCTGCTGGAGACATGGCACGGCTGGCCCGGAGCTGCTGACCACTTTATCCCTGCCAAATACAGACTTGCAGATAAGTATGTGGCCACAACTTTTTTAAAGAAAGCATGTCTTGACTTGATCACCATCATTCTGGGACCACAACATCCCATGTCAGCAGGCTGCTGTGGGTGGGAGAGGTTCAAACTGGTTCCTCAGGGAATTTTCTAGTGTTGATTTTCCCTCAGTGCCAAGCCCACTGCATTAAAGCTTTCAATATTCTCGCTGCTACTTGCTCTGAATAAGGGGAAATAAGACAATAAAATAAGTGAAAGGAGAGAAAACAGGAATAGAAACCAAAGAAATCAGATTTGAGGAGAAAGTACCTTAATCATCTGTGTATTCAGATTGTAGAGAATGAACATATAGTTCCGCCAGCCCACTCCTAATGTGAGCTTCCTGTAGACATTTGCTATCTCAGTTGTAATTTTTCTACTGTGACATTTGATAAATATTTTTCTGTCATGTCAATGGGAGGGAAACAATCCCACACTGCCTATAGAGCCAAAAGGGTAATATACTAATCCTCATGGTGTCTCCATACAGTTGGATCCTGTAAAGTGGAAGCTAGAGGGACAGATGCATAATCTGGGAGCTTTTCCAGAATTGTTTGTTCCTAAATGAGACACTCAGCTATAGTAGCTATTAGCAGCCTCTTCTCTCTGTCACAATGCCATATGTAATTGGGAAATACATAAGCACCCATAGGATGCTGACAACTCAGGAAAGATTAACATTGTAGTCTTAGAATTAGTCTACCATACCTGAAGATTTTTGTGCAAAACTGAATTTTCCTTTCCCCCATGTACAAGTATATCACCAATGGATAGTTCTACTATTAGTTTCTGAACTTTGAAGAATTAAAAAGCAACAAGCAAGAAAAATCATTTCCTCAACATGGGAAAGTTGTTTATAGCCCATTCTGGGGTCATTTTTTTTTAACTCAGAATAAGGGAATTCAATCATGGGGATCTTGTAAAGGACAATGTAACAGATTGAAGAAGTCGGTTTCTATGTTTGCCTCACTTTTAAATACCATAATGAAGGGTAGGGTTAGGATTTGAGTTAACCTGCTGCTTTGGTTTTCCCTCTCAAAATCTTTTTGAAAAATCATTGTTTAGTAACTAATTTCATGCAATTCATTTTAAAATGGAGTTATTGATTTAAAACACATAGAGAACTTATCATCACAGATGAGGCATGAAATATACACACATTACCAACTCACCTGAACACTGGAGTACTTAAAATTTTATTCTTCACATTGAAGTTTTCCCCCATTAGACATCTTATTTACTATCTATTTTTCTACATTTGTCTACATTCATTGCTATGATTTCATTTACTGTTTTCTAACTGTCAGAAACCACTTAAAAGTCACTTGCTTATATAGTGCCTATACAAGAGTAATCAGTGGTACTTGACAGTAATGATGGGAGTAAAATTATATTTAACAGCATCAATGCACCTCATAGTCTATACATTAACTATTGTAAACTTTGGAAAAGACAAAGCACTTACTAACCTGTCCTTTTCTCCACTCTCCTTCCATGAAGCTAGCTTCTGCGTTGTCTTTTCTGCCATATGTTTTCCCTCATGTATTCTCTACTTAAGGGCTCCCTTTCCCCCACCCATTATCTTCCATTTCATGCTGTTTTGTTCAAGTATTTTTGTTTCTACCAAGTGCATGTCTAGCTAACTGAATCCCCAGCTATTGCAAATACCCTTCAAAGGCGAGTCATTGTACTCTGTACACTCCAACAGAATTATTTTGAGCCACATTGAGAAGCCCTTGTTTCTACTCAGCACCCAACATAAATTCAAACATTTAAATATTCATGCAAATTACATAGAAATTTGCCCATCAGAGGCAAAGCATTAAAGTGCAAAAGATTAACCCCGTGTAGTTAGTTATTAGAGGTAACATACTTAATTTTTGTACATTGACGACCAAGAGGTCTCATTGAAATGAGCCAACTATCAACAAGTAATATTTTTATATCACAATAGTGACTTTGGGGTCTGGATGTAAAATGTGAGTCATTCAGACACTGTCCTACTGTCATTGGATACCTACACTAGCCCTTGAATTACAGTTATATTTCTTGAGTTCTAGAACTACCTCTAGGACTAACCTCTATTTGGAGATAATTTTAATATTTGACTTTACCTACTGTATGTTTCTTGGTTTTATGATGTAAATTTCCCTCCTCTAAATATATATTTTTAAACTGTATCTAAGGTAGAGGAGTTATGAAAAAAGTGACTATAAAACAAAACTACATGTAATTTTCCAAGAAATTCTCTTTAATCTATCAATTATAATTTGCTTTAGCTAAGGGTAACAGAAGCTCAAAATAGTAATGATTTACCTAAGACAGAAGCATATTTTCTTGTCCTGAAGCCACCCAAGCGTACACAGTCAAGGCTGTATGATGGATCTGCTCCTTTTTGCTTTCTATGCAGCTATTTGTATATGAAGTATCCTTTTCCACATATTGCCAGATAGTGGTCTCTTCACACCCACAGTCTTACAAGAAATTATTTGGTTAACAAGAACCCATTTCCTTCATAGGATCACTCAATGAACTATAGTTTTTTCTGTATTTACTTTCATTTTTCTGTCATAAGGTGAGGGTGTAATTTTAAATATTGCTAGAGTAATACATGAAACACTTGACCTTGATATATTTATTCCTCAGTGTCTGAGAGGCCTTGAAAAATTTCCTCTTAGAGAAAAATATACCCATGAACCATTAAAATCTACATAATTTTTGAAGATAGTCTATAACTTCTGTTCTGGGGCTATATTTATTATGATTATGGAATTTTATTTTTTTAAAATGTTTACTCTGTAAGAATTGTATATTTTTGCCTGTAAAGTGATTTTCAGAATCATTTCCTTATTAGTTTTAGTTTATCCATGGACAGTCTCAAGTCCCTCTTGAAAACATCAGTTACCTCAAGGGAAAACTTCCCATTACAAGTGAAAAATGTGGTTTTTAAGAGATTTCTACCTGAAACAATGCATTTTAGAATAGTCTTTGTGTTTTCCTAGAATAGGTAGATACTGATAAAAAGAGTATAAATGGGCATTTTAAAAACTCTTAGCCTTGAAATAATTTGTATAATTGAATAAATTATAATACCTTTTTCACAAGTAGTGATTGTTGACTGTTTATATTAAAGTTCTACCTTTCTCTCTCCTATCTTTCCTCTTCTCCCTTCCCCTTTCCTGGCTTCCCTTTTCCTAACTTCCCTTCTTATCTTCTATTCTCTTCTCTTCTTCTCTTCTTTTTTCTTTCTTCTCTATCTACCTTTCTATGAGTTTTTAAAGACATGTAAAGCAAGGTTAAATGTAATTTTTTTCTATAAATTCTCTGTCAATTATAAGTTTCTTTGGCTGAGAGTAACAAAAGTTCACGGTAGTAATGGATTATATAAGACAAAAACATATCTATATTTCTTTTGACTTTTTCTAATATTCAGTGTGAAAGCCTACTACAGCCTAGCACTTGAAAACTAAGTGTGGTCATTATGTGGCTTTTGTTTCCAAGGGATTCTGGGATAACCAGAGACATAGTCTTTGTTGGGACCTTTCCATAAGTTACACTTTCATAAGTTACACACTGCTTAGGACTTTGTTGCCAAATTCTCATTTTTGTCTCATCTTTTCCCCCATCTCCCACTAATGGTTGTATAACTCAAGGTAGCTTTCCACTGGGCCCTAACCAAATTTGCTAGAAATGATCAACTGTGGCTACAATGATGCAATATAATGACAAACTGAAAAATCATGTATAGTAACTCATTATCCCCCTATTCTCAGGGCTATTATAAAACAACTCTCCTTACCTTTTGGCATGGTAGGTTGACCGAGAAGATCTATGGCATATATCTCATTTCTGAGGCCCAAGATTGTGGGATCGTAGATACTTAAAGTGTATTCTTCCATGGCAGGGTTTGCATGCTCTTAGAAGAGCTAGCAGAAATGTATGATGTTTGTAAATCCTAGGTTTATAACTGGCATATTAGCACTTTCATCTGCATTCAGCATCAAAACAAGTCAAATAATATATCCAGAGTCAGAGATTTAGCTCAGTAGTTCTGGCATCTGCCTGGCAAGCTCAAGGTTCCTCGTTGATCCCTGGTAACCACATACAACAATACTGGGTGTGGCACCCATGCCCACCAGCAATCAGTACCACATACTACTAATGCTGGGCTTGGTGGCTCAAACCTCTAATCCTAGCACTCGGGAGGTAGAGGTAGGAGGATTGCTGAGTTCAAGGCTTGCCTGGGCTACATAGTGAGCTGAGGGCCAGCCTGAACTACAAAGCGAGACCCTGTCTTAAAAATCATAATCATAATCATAATGATATATCCAAAGTCCATGGGCAGAAGAATATACTCTTTAAAATCATCTGAAAAAGTTGAACATATAGCTGGGAGTAGTGGCACATGCCTGTGAAGCCAGCACTCAGGAGGTTGAGTCAGGAGGATTACCCAACTTCCAGGACAGCTTAGACTACACAGTACATTCAAGACTAGCCTGAACTACATAGCAAAATATTGTCTCAGGAAACAAATAAACAGTACAGTCAGGCATGGTGGCTCACCCCTGTAATCCCAAAACTTGGGATCCAGAAGAAGGAGGATTTCTGAGAGTTTGAGCCTTGTCTGGTCTACACAGTGAGTTCAGGGTCAGCCCAAAATACAAAGTGAGACCCTGTCTCAAAAAAAAAAAAAGATATAATATGCCTACAAAATATAATAGTGTGTAGCAATTTAAGACATTATACTGCTTTTGCAGAATATTGACTAATCATTTTTGATAGAGCACATGTAACTCTCTCTGACACAACCTAACACAAAGCTTGATCCTATTTGGAAATGTAATATGAATCCACTTTATTCAAGTTTTCTCTTTAATTCAACATGTCGAACTATCCTTGCATCCCTGGGATGAATCCAATTTGGACAGAGTGTATGATCCTCTTGATCGTCCTCTGTATTCTGTTTGCCAGTATCTTTTTTAAATTGAATTCTTTATTGGTACAATTTATTTATATCTCAGAATCATACATAACATTGGAGAATTTATACCAATATATGACACAGTCAATTCTCATTTTTACTCATATCCCCACCCACCCACACCTCCCAAGCCCCTATATACATGCTTTTATTTTCTTTCAGAATCATATTTATTCCTTCCCCTCATTACATCCCCACACAAATTTCCTTTGGAAATTTCCCATTCTACAAAGACTGTCATACTTTCTAGAGCTCATTTGCATCTACACGTGCTCATATCAATGAGAAGATCCAGTATTTGCCTATCTGTGATCTATTGATTTCACTCATTAGCTTGTCCTCCAGGTGTCTCCATTTGCACATAAATGAATTGATCTTGTCATTCTTTATGGCAGAATTTTATTTTTTTATTTTATTATTTATTTATCTATTATTTATTTATTTTATTTTTTAAAAAATGACATCTTCTTTATCCACTCTCCAGCTGATGGGTATTTGGGTTGTTTCCAAGATTGAACTATCACAAACTGAGCTGCTATGAACAAGGGTGTACATCTGTCTTTCCAATGTGATTTTTAAAATTCTTTTGGGTATATTCCTAGCAGGGGGATAGCAGGGTCAAATGGGACCCCTAGTCCTAGTTTTCTGAGGAATTTCCATGCAGATCTCCGCAATGGTTGCACAAGTCTACAATCCCACCAGCAGTGGAGAAGGGTTCCTTTCTCCGCACAGCCTCGCCAGCGTTTATCGTTGTTTGATTTTGTGATTGCGGCCATTCTTTGTGGAGTGAGATGAAATCTCAGTGTTGTTTTCATTTGCATCTCTTGAATGACCAGTGATGTTGAGCATTTCTTCATATGCTTCTTAGCTGTTTTGACTTCTGCCTCTGAGAAGTGTCTGCTCATTTCAGATGCCCATTTTTGAATTGGGTCTTTAAACTTGGGGAGGCTGATCTGTTTGAGTTCTTTATATATTGTCGATAATAGCCCTTTGTCTGATACACAGCTAGTAAAGATTTTTTCCCATGTTGTTGGTTGTCTTTTAGCAGTGCCAGTGACTTCTTTTGCTGTGCAGAAGCTTTTCAGTAGGATGAGATCCCATTTGTTGATTCTTTCTGTTAGTTCTTGTGCTATAGAGGTTTTATTCATAAAGTCTCTGCCTAAGCCAAAGTCTCAACGAGTTTTACCTAACCTGTTTTCCAGCAGGCTTATTGTTTCTGTTTTAATGTTTAAGTCTCATATCCATTGTGAGTTTAGTTTTGTTCATGGTGAAAGAGATAGGTCTAGCTTTAGCATTTGGCAGGTTGAAGCCCAGTTTTTCTAGTACCATTTGTTAAAGAGGCTGTCTTTCCTCCATTGAGGATGTTTGGCTCCTTTGTCAAAGATAAGGTGGCTTAGTGTATCCGGGGTTGTGTCTGCATCTTCTTTTTTTTAAATTGAATTCTTTATTGGTACAATTTATATACATCTCAAAATCACATATAACATTGGGAAATTTGTACCAGTATATGACAGAAGTTAATTCTCATTTTTACCCATATCCCTACCCACCCACACCTCCTCACCCCCTTTATACATGCTCTTTTATTTTCTTTCTGTATCATATTTATTCCTTCCCCTCATCACATTCCCACACCAAGTTTCCTATGGAAATTTCTCACTCTGTAAAAGCTGTCACACTTTCTAGAGCTCATTTGCATCTATGTGTTCATGCCAAAGAGACGATCCGGAATTTGTCTATCTGTGATCTATTGATTTCACTTATTAGTATATCCTCCAGGTGTGTCCATTTGCAACTAAATGGATCGATCTTGTCATTCTTTATGGCAGAGTAATACTCCATTTTATTTTTAAAAAAAAACACATCTTCTTTATTCAGTCTCCAGTTGATGGACAGTTGGGTTGTTTCCAAGATTGAGCTATCACGAACTGAGCTGCTATGAACAAGGGTGTACATCTTTCCAATGTGATTTTTTAAATTCTTTAGGGTATATTCCTAGCAGGGAGATAGCTGGGTCAAATGGCACCTGTAGTCCTAGTTTTCTGAGAAATCTCCACATGGATCTCCACAATGGTTGCACAAGTCTGCAATCCCACCAACAGTGGAAAAGGGTTCCTTTCTCCCTACAGCCACGCCAGCATGTATTGTTGGTTGATTTTGTGATCGCGGCCATTCTTTGTGGAGTAAGATGAAATCTCAGTGTCATTTTCATTTGCATCTCTCAAATGACCACTTATATGTTTCTTGGATGCTTTGACTTCTGCCTCTGAGAAGTGTCTGCTCATTTCAGATGCCCATTTTTGAATTGGGTCTTTAAACTTGGGGAGGCTGATCTGTTTGAGTTCTTTATATGTTGTAGATAATAGCCCTTTGTCTGATACACAGCTAATAAAGATTTTTTCCCATGTTCTTGGTTGACTTCTAGCAGTGCTAGCGACTTCTTTTGCTGCACAGAAGCTTTTCAGTAGAATGAGATCCCATTTGTTGATTCTTTCTGCTAGTTCTTGTGCTAGGGAGGTTTTATTCATAAAGTCTCTGCCTAAGCCAATGTCTCCAAGAGTTTTACCTAGCCTGTTTTCCAGCAGGCTTATTGTTTCTGTTGTTTCTGTTAAGTCTCGTATCCACTGTGAGTTTAGTTTTGTGCATGGTGAAAGAGATAGGTCTAGCTTTAGCTTTTGGCAGACTAAAGCACATTTTTTTCCAGCAACCTTTGTTAAAGAGGCTGTCTTTCTTCCATTGGGGATGTTTAGCTCCTTTGTCAAAGATAAGGTGGCTTAGTGTATCCGGAGTTGTTCTGCATCTTCTAATCTATTCCAGTGGTCCTTGGGTCTGTTACGTTGCCAGTACCATGTAGTTTTTATCACAGTGGCATTTATAGTAGAGTTTTAAATTGGGAATTGTAATACCCCCTGCCATGTCATGGTTGCTTAGAATTGCTTTTGCTATTCTAGGTTTCTTGTGGTTCCAGATGAGTTTTTATATTATTTTCTCTAGCTCTGTGAAGTATAGTGTTAGAATTTCAATTGGAATTGCATTGAGTCTGTATAGCAGTTGTGGGAGTATAGCCTTTTTGACAATGTTGGTTCTCCCTACCCAGGAACAAGGGATATCTTTCCACTTTCTGATTTCCTTTTCTATCTCATTTTTTAGAGTCCTATAGTTTTCAGAGTAGAGGTCTTTCACTTCCTTTGTTAGATCGATGCCTAGCTATTTCATTTTTCTGGGTGCTACTGTGAAAGGGATTGACTCCCCAGTTTCTCTTTCAGTGAGTCTGTTGTTTGTGTAGACCAAGGCTTTTGATTTTTGAGCATTAACCCTGTATCCAGCAACACCACCAAATCTGGCATTTAAGTTTAGTAGTCTTTTGGTTGAGTTTTTAGGATCCTCTAGTTAGAATATCATATCATCAGCAAATAATGACAGTTTAACTTCTTCCTTTCCTATCTTTATTCCTTTTATATCTTTGTCCTGCCTGATTGCTATGGCTAATGTTTCCAGCAGTATATCGAACAAGAGTGGTGACAATGGACATCTTTGTCTCATTCCTGATCTTAGTGTAAAAGGTTTCAGTTTTTGCCCATTAAGTATGATGCTGGCTGTTGGTTTCTCATAAATAGCTTGTATTAAATTGAGATAAGGTCCATTGATCCTGATTCTCTGTAGGGTTTTTCTTATAAATGGGTGTTGGATTTTGTCAAATGCTTTTTCTGCGTCTATTGAGATAATCATATGGTTTTTGCCCTTGAGTCTGTTAATATAGCATATTACAATGATTTATTTATGTATGTTGAACCAGCCTTGCATCCCTGGGATAAATCTGACTTGATCAGGGTGTATGGTTTTCTTGATAACTCTCTGTATTCTGTTTGCCAGTATCTTATTGAGGATTTTTGCGTCAATGTTCATTAGAGAGATTGGCCTGTAGTTTTCTTTTTTGGTGGGATATTTCCCTGCCTTTGGAATCAAAGTGATGGTTGCTTCAAGGAATGATTTGGGGAGTACTGCTTCCCTCGCAATTTCATTAAAGATATTGAGAAGTACTGGTATTAACTCTTCTTTAAAAGTTTTGTAGAATTCAGCAATGAAGCCATCAGGACCAGGGCTTTTCTTTGTTGGTAGGTTCTTTATTACCTTTTCAATTTCCCAGATTGGTATCAGGCTGTTTAACATTTTTGTAACCTCTTCATTCACTTTAAAAGTTCATATGTGTCCAGGAATCTATCCATTTCTTCTAGATTTTCCATCTTCTTGGAGTATAAATTTTCAAAGTACGTGTTTATGATAGTTTGCACTTCCTCTGGATCTGTGCTGATTTCCCCATTTTCATTCCTTATAACATGGATTTGAGCCTTTTCCTTCCTTTGTTTGATAAGCTTGGCTAAGGGTCTGTCGATCTTATTTATCCTTTCAAAGAACCAACTCTTTCATTCATTAATTCTTTGTATTGTTCTCTTTGTCTCCACTGCATTAATTTCTGCTCTGATCCTTATGATTCCCTCTCTAGTATGTGCTTTGGGTTTGTTTTGCTCCTCTTTTTCTAATTGTCTGAGGTTCATCATTAGAGTGTTTATTTCAGTTTGCTCTATTTTCTGAGTGTAGGCATTCACTGCTAAAAATTTCCCTCGCAGAACTGCTTTCATTGTGTTCCATAAATTCCTGTATGCTGTGCTGGGGTTGTGGTTTAGTTGTAGAAACTGTTTAATGTCTTCTTTAATTTATTTTGCCGCCCATTGGTTGGTTAATCTGTTTGTCAGTATCTTATTGAAGACTTTTGCATTTATATTCATTAGAGAGATTGGCCTATAGTTCTCTTTCTCAGTTGGGTCTCTCTCTGCTTTTGGAATCAAGGTAATACTTTCTTGGAGGAATGAATTGGGAACTCTTGTATCCCTTTCAGTTTCATTGAAGAGTTTCAAAAGTAGTGACATTAATTCTTCTCTAAGTGTCTTATAGAATTCAACGGCGAAGCCATGAGGAACAGAACTTTTCTTTTTTGGTAGGTTTTCAATTATTTTTTCAATCTCACATATTAACACTGGGGTCCTTTGCATTTTTATATCTTCTTTGTTCAACTTTGGAAGTATGTCTAGGAACCTGTCCATTTCTTCTCTATTTTCCATTTTATTGGAGTACAGGTTTTTATAGTAGGTGTTGACACTCCTCATAATTTCTGCTGGATCTTTTGTGGTTTTAGCCTTTTCATTCATAATTACATGGATTTGGGCCTTTTCCTTCCATTTTTTTTGATAAGGTTGGCTAAAGGTTTATCAGTTTTGTTTATTCTTCCATAGAACCAACTCTTTGATTGATTGATTTTTTGAATCATTTCTTAGTCTCTGTTGGATTTATTTTGCCTCTGATTCTTATAATTTTTTCCCTTGTAAGAGCTTTGAGTTTGTCTTCCTCTTATTTTTCTAGAAGTTTTAAATTCAACATTAGGTTCTTTATTTGAGCTCACTTTTTTTTTAGTATGGACATTCACTGCTATGAATTTTCCTTATAGCATTGCTTTCATTGGGTCTTACAGAATCCTGTATGCTGTACTGTGGAAACTGACTAATCTCTTCTTTAATTTTGTCCTTGACCCATTGGTTATTTAAGAGAGTGTTATTCAGTTTTTTTTTTTTTTGAGACAGGGTCTCACTTTGTAGTTCAGGCTGGCTCTGAGCTCACTATGTAGCCCAGGCAAGCCTGGAAATTAGCAATCATCCTGCCTCTGCCTCCCAAGTGCTGGGATTACAGGCATGAGTCACCACACCCAGTATGAGAGTGTTATTCAGTTTTTATGCATTTATGAAGTTTTTGCAATTTATTTTACTACTGACCTCCAATTTCAAGGCACTATAGTTTGATTCTATTCTTGGGATAACTTCAATTCCTTGTATTTACTTACACAAGTTCTCTGAATTAACATGTGCCCTGTTTTGGAGAATGACCCAAGTGCAGCTGGTAAGAATGTGTATTCTGATTTTGTGGAATGAAATACTCTGTAGACATTTATTATGTCCATTTGTTCAAAACTTTAGTTATTTTCTAGTATTTCATTACTGATTTTTTTGTCTAGTTGATCTGTCTCTTTGTGACAGTGAGGTATTGAGGTTCTCTACTACTGTTGTATTAGTGCTTATTTGGCTTTTCATGTCGATTAATATTTGTTCTATATGGTTTGTTGCACTAACATTTGGTGCACATATATTTATGCTTGTCATTTCTTCCTCTTCGCTTGATCCTTATTCAAGAATGTAATGACCTTATTTGTCTCTCTTAACTAGTTTTGATTTGAAATTGACTTTGTCTGCAAATAAGATAGCCATTCCTGCTTTTTTTGATTTCCTATTACCTGATGACTTATTTTGAAGGATACCAATTTTGGCAAAATAATTGTAACATAAAGCATATATTTAAAGCTCCTTGAAAAAAGTACAATAGGGAAACAAATTTTCAGTCACAGTTTTATTTACCAATTTGTGAGTTTCCTAGTGCTTTCAGCCCACTTGGAAGCTGGATTTCTGGATAACATCATGGTTTCCATACCCAGATGTCTGCTGCTTGAAACTACCATAAGCTGACTATCATAGCTCACAGTGTACCCTTGAAGAAGACCATCTGGTTTAAGTCTCTTGGCAGAATTTGTTTAAAAGCAAGCAGCTGCATGATAAAGTATGGAGTCTTTGTATAGTTGTAGTAAATAACTAGGTTTGCAGTACACATAATAAAGCATTTATCTAAACCAAGCCAGTCTCCCCAAAAGAGAAACATTCTGCTCTTAGAACTAAAAGAAGAATCTGAAGAATTGAATGATGAGAAAAGAAGCCCATTAAATTATGTATCGGTGGCTTACCATTTATGTGACAAATGAAACAGGATAAAAAAAACCTATCTATGAATGTATACAACTTTTAGGTGAAAACTATTTTTAGTATTTACTTAGAGTCAAACAAATGGATATTGTTATTCAATTATTTGTATTTTGTTTTGTGTAGATTAAAGGCTTATCCTTTGACCTGTAACATTAGTTAACATAGAATAACTCATTGAACTCTCCTGGCAGGGCCTTGAGTATCCTTTTACACTCACCTTCTTTTGGAAAATAGTCATGCTTTAGCTGAATCATGCAAGGTACTGTTAAGGATTCATTCTGGTCTGAGTAATAAAAGTTCTCAGGTTAATAGTATCTTGGTTTGTGTTCTCCCATAAAGAAATGCTGCAATAAGAATTTGAGTTCAGTTAGTTTCTTTGGGCAGTGCACCCAAGCTGCTGGGGTGGAATAGTTGGTTTGTGAGAAATGGAAGAGAAAGAAGCCTAGAATGAGTAAATGATCAAGCGAGCCACTACTGTGGGAGACTAGAGCACCATCCCACAGAGAACATCTAGGAAACCATAAAACATGTGTCCTAGATTTAACTCAGACACAAAGCAAGAATGATTGTTGGAACCATGTTTGTACCCCATTCTATTATTTTTTTCATAAGTGATGCTCACTGTATCAGGATATGAAATTTCCCTTGAGCAAGTACTTTGTGCCATTTTCCCATGTAGCTGTAGCTGGGCTTTCTGCTTCAAAAACATCTGTCAGGCTGAAGTAGATCTTACATGGTTACTGGCACTGATCTTTTGGCAAGGCACACTGGAGTTTCAAGACCCTACAGAATGAGTGGAGCTCCAAAGAGGTGTGTCACCAAGTGTGGGAAAGGGACATTACTCATCTAACAAGGGCCAGTGCACCTCCCTACCCAGCCATTCACTCTCCTGCTTACTTAAGCTGCTTTGTTGACTCATGTGGTTCTCTAGATCTTGTTTTAAGATCTCTAGATCTTAGTTTTCATATTCTGACATTTGTGTGGCTGTCTTTCTGATTCTTATTGATTTGTTTCTTTGCTGAACCATTTGCTCATGTTTACCATTGTTATTTGTATATACTATTGTTATTTGTAGTGACATGAGTAGAAGTAGAAATTAAAGTCCACAGATACAGTCCTGGTTATGCTAAGTTCTTTTTTTTTATTTTTTATTTTAGACAAGGTCTCACTTTGTAGTTCAGGCTGGCGCTGAGTTCACTATGTAGCCCAGGCAAACCTCAAATGCAGCAATCTTCCTGCCTCTGATTCCCAAGTGCTGGGATTACAGGTGTGAGCCATCACTCCCAGCACTGTGGTATGTGGTACTGATTGCCGGTGGGTATAAATCACCACACCCAGTATTGTTGTATGTGGTTACCAGGATTGAACCAGGGACCTTGTGCTTGCTAGGAAGGCACCAGAACCAGTGAGCTAAATCTCCAGCTCTAAACTAAATTCTTGAATATCATCAAAGATTAGAATTTGTCTTTCTCCCATGAAGGCATTGTGTAGAGGTATTTCTCAAATAATTCATTTGTCATTTTGTGACAATTATATTGCAAATCTTCTGTGAATTATTCAGTACTTTTAGATTTAAAATAAAAGTTATAACTATGATCACTTTTTTATTATTACAAAATCTCTAGAAGCTCAAGTCCAAAAACGATTCTGAGGGTATTCCTAGAGAAGTCAAGAATGAATTCTTTCTCACTAGAGATCAATGAAGACAAATTTTTCTTATTAATCCATTTTTGCTGCATGATCCAAATTCTTTGCCAGGTGAAAGTTGGCAACATGAAGAATAATGAATGTAGTTAGACAGCTAGAAGGTGCAAAGAGATGACAAAGAAGGCAGCAGTCTTTTTAGTTTTATTTTTGCTGGTACTGGTGATTGGATTCAGCATACTCTATCATGGAGCTACATCCCCACCCCTTTTTTATGTTATTTTAAGATACAACTTTAATTGCTCAGCCTGACCTTGAACTGTCAATCTTTTTCCCTCAGTTTCATTAGTAACAGGGATTATAGATACTACTAGTGCTACGCCTAACCCAAAGCAAAACTTTTGAAATGTATATAAAACAGAATTTTAAGGTTGAGATAAGGCCTAAAGCTTTTAATTTTAAGGTCAAAGAACACCAAAACGTTCAAATAGATGATACAAAGTGAAAATTCTTTAGAAGACTGTGAAATTTCTTAAAGTTTTCTCATTTTAATTTTTTCTTTTTGGCTTTGTTTTGTTTCTTAATAAGGGAATATGGGTCATTGGAAAATCCAGGACCCCAGAGATGGTGAGGTTTCAAAGGCCACTAAGAAAATTTTAGAATAATTTAAAACCTTTGTAATTACTTCTAACCTCATTTTTTTTTTCCAGGATCAAATACGTAGTAAAACATAAAACATAGCCTAGCTAAGCATTTGGCTTCTCACTGGCCTGCATAGACTGCCTGATAGTTCCTTTGGTTTTTGTTAACTTAAGCCTTTTGAGAAAGTTATGACTCTTTATTATTGTAATTATTATTATAGAGCCATTTATTGACTGGAAAATATAATAAATATGTTGAGAAATATTCTGTGTAGGAAGACCATCCTTATTAGTCTTATCAGTGGTCATTAAAATTTGATCCCCTGTATGCACAACATTTATGTATTTCTGCTTTTGTTTCAAAACATCTTAGTCATAGAGATATCTTTTATCAGTGATATTTGTCAAAAGCTCTTTCATGGGGAATAACTGAAAATTGGAAAATACATTACACAAAATGTCTTCCATGAAATAGTTTTTTAAAGATTTTCATGATGCTATTTCTGTCCACAATGTCCAAATCTTTAGATAAAAGACTACAAGTGGGAAAAATTAAAATACTTATCTGCTCAAAAATTTTCTATTAATTGGATAATGTTGGGAGGCTTGGAGGCTGAGGCATGGGGATAGCTGCAAAGTCTAGGCCTGCCTGGGCTACATAATGAGCTCAAGGACATCCTAGACTACATAGAGAAACCATATCTTGTGAAAGAAAGATATACTGATTGTATTACCTTTCAACACTTATGGATTGTTTTGCTACATTAAAGAAACTTACAGATACATAGTTTTTCTGCTGATGGCAGTAGTTTCTTAGAATATATGAAGATGGTTTAGGAGTTAACTTGATTTACCTGTCTTCCTTTGAATATTAAATATACAAAATAACTCTTTAAATCTGTACCTGAAGAACAGAAGAGAGTGGAAGGGAAAGAATCACAGAATAATTGGAGGTACTGGGGCTCCTCTGTTCATGTGTCTCTCTTTAGATGAAAGATATGTCTTAGCACTCAAATAAGCAGATGAATTTCCTACAGGAGACATTTTTCTCTTCTTTCTTTTTTGTTCCAAAGCTAAGAAGTGTTTCATTTCTCTAGATAGTAAATATAATCAAGGTTTTCCTGGAAAATGAGTTGTCTTCATCCTAATGAAGAAATCCTTAGGACAATTTCACTTGCTCAAATGTTATGCTTCTCCCTAAAGTTAGCACTGAGTTTGTTCCATAAATGTTAATGGTATCAATTTAAGAAATTCATAAAGATAGCAAATTTTGTTGCATTCCTGACTTATGTGGAAAAACGTAATTTTTATTGGTGTATGTTATAGTATTTTTCATAGTGAATGAAACTAGTAATACTGATACAATAATGTTACTCCATGTACTAAAATTTAAAATAAACATAATTCTTCAAAAGTATGACACTATCCCCAGTAGTTGATGTTCTGTGAGAGAATCTCTGTAATTACATGTCCAGTGTTTACCATATCTCTTGAGCTATCTTTAAAGACTGAGTTTGATGGACTTGTCCCTTACAGATTATCCCAGAAACCCAGAAACAAGGTGAATAATCAATGAACAAAAACAAATGACTGTTAGTGTATATGATAAACACTTACAAATGCTGATATTGTTTAGTTGCTTACATCAGGTATATACTTCTATTTTCTGCTTCAATATTTTTCAACATATTAAGTGGTTGTCTTACATTGGGCTCCTCAAAAACCAGGGTCTGACTAAACGAGCTTATGACTAGATAGTACTCAGGAGGATGAGAGTAGGGTCATACATTTGAGCCTGGGCTGGGACACATAGTTCAAAGCCAGCCTAGACTACATAGGAAAACATGTCTCAAGAAACCAAAAAGTAATAAATAAAGAAGCAGTCTATGAGACAGAGATGTCCATGCAGGTAGCGTACTGGTTAATGATCTTAAAAAGAATTCTACTACTTTATCATAAAGAAAGATAAACTTGAATCATTTGTAGGAAAATGGATGCACCTTGAGACCATAGAAATCAGACACACAAGCTTACATATTGTGTGGTTGCTCTTACATGAGAAACCCAAATTACAAATAAAGAGCAAAATAAAAGATAGGAGTAAAGAGGTAGATCTTTCTCAGATAGGAAGGGGATGAAGAGATGGTGGGAGGGGGAATGAAAGGGCATGGAAAAAGGTGTGAAGATAAGTTATGCACATGTACCAACATGTAAACATTGTGTACTGCAAATGTCTATTAATAAAAAAGTCCATGCATGGTGGTTCATGCCTGTAATCCCAGCACTTGGGAGGCAGAGGCAGGAGGATTGCTGTGAGTTTGAGGCTTACCTGGACTACATAGTGAGCTCAGGGCCACCCTGAACTACAAAGTGAGAAAAATAAAAAGAACAATGCTTGGAAGGATATAAAGGGAGCAAGACAGAGCAGGGTGAACAGTTGACTGATAATACAGTTATGAGAGAGACTTCACTTGGCTTCACGTGGGGCTGGGATTGTGTTCACTCTATTCCTGTGTAAGGCAAAGAGAACTGCACCTTTGTGGCCCATTCCATCAATCACCGGATAATAGCTCCCACCTACCTCCTTTCAGGTAGTGCAATTTGGGGCAAGGGAGTTCCTGTCTGTTGAGAGAAATTTCCCAGAAATTCTTAGCTTTGATTTCTTACTAGATAACCACCCACACACAGCTGGGAGACTGATTGCTTCATTTGTAATTGGTGAATCTGGATGGTACACCACAGCATCTATGACGGGAGTCATTTATCCTTTTTGAGACAAGTATTGTTTTTTTAGGATTTTTTTTTTTTACCTAATAATGCATTTTGGTGTTGGTCTGGCTAAGCTACTCACCATTTGAAACAGCTTTATTGTATTAATGGCATACAATAAACTGAATAATTAATTCAATTAGGTACACTCTGACATATGTACAGACCAGTGAAATGATTACTAAATTAGGCTAACAAACATATCCATCATCCTCACACATCTCCTTTATCTTGCTTTGCCCCTCATTCCTAGGCAACCATTAATCTGGTGCCTAACATTACAAAGTAGTTTGCATTTTTCTAGAATTTTGTGAAGGTAGTATCATCAGTTATTTACCATTCTTGTGCTCTGTGATATTTCATTTATACGCTGCTAACTTTGATTCTGTAGGTAATAAGATTTCTGTACCAGTGCACTCATTAAATGAATCAATTAGAATATTCTAATGTGATTCTGATAATAGTTCATGGGTCTGCATTATACATTTTAAAACCATTCTGTTAGCCTCAGGTTTCACATAATATTGATACTTAAGCATTTATTTCTATATAAGCATTAATTCATATTTATAATCAATCTTTTTTAAAAGCTCATTTTTGCCAATTATTTAAAATACATGATTCATTGTCTGGATACATAATATCCCTTTAAGTATAAGTATGCTCAAATTTTATAATTCATTGTGATAAAATATAGTCATATGAAATAATCCTAAAATTGGGATTCTACTAACATTCTGCATAGTCACCCACATTACATGAGAGGACCCCACAAAATCACAAACTTGTTCTTTTAAGCTCATTTACCTAGTCAAGTCATTCCTTTTAATAAGTCTAATAATTCCTATTAATAGACTCATAGTTTATTGCATTGAGGTTTTGGTATTACATATAAAATGAATAATTTTTTTTAAATTGAATTCTTTATTGGTACAATTTATATACATCTCAAAATCACATATAACATTGGGAAATTTGTACCAGTATATGCCACAAGTTAATTCTCATTTTTACCCATATCCCTACCCACTCCCCCCTCCTCCCCCCTTATACATGCTCTTTTATTTTCTTTCTGTATCATATTTAATCCTTCCCCTCATCACATTCCCACA
>PVIC010036056.1:0-18679 GCA_004025085.1 Thryonomys swinderianus
TGAGCCACCACGCCCAGCATTATATGTGGTAACCGGGGATCGAACTCAGGTCCTTACGCTTGCGAGGCAGGCGCCGGAACCACTGAGCTAACCCTGCGGCCCCTGAGTTCTTTTATTATTATTATTTTTCCTCTTCTCTAGTCAGAACTGTGTATTACTAAAAAACAAAATCATACAACTTTGAGAATCAATACTAGTAATCATCACTAATCCAATTAATTTCATGATCTCTAAACATACGACTAATACTGCCCAACATTCTTCATGTAATTATTTGTGGGTTTTGTTTTACCTTTTTCTCAAAATCAGCTTTTTCAAAATTTCTCCAGACTTGTCAAAGTTCCATGCTTCCTATCGTTTTGCCTCTCAGTAGGTCCTGTTGGCTCTGACTGTCCACAAAAAGAGAATCATTAGCTTGAAATCATCTTGTAATCCTGCCACCTTACCTACAAACGTGCCACTTTTAACAAGGATGCCTTGTTCTCATATCCTGCTGTGGAAGTCAAGCTGCAGATCTTATTTTAAAGCTAATCTTGCCCGATTCCACGCTCTTCCCCTCCCATCATTCTCTCATGTGCTCAGTTGTTTTGTGTGTGGCAGAAACTTGACTCTCACGTTTGACTCTTTAGTCTTTCTCATTTTTCACATTAGACCATTGGTCCTGTCAAAATTACTTCTTGAATATTCCTCAAATTTATGTCTTTCTCTTCCCACTGCCACAGGGTTGCTGCACTAGCCTTTTTATAACCAGCCATTTGGCCACAAGCCTTCCTCCATCCAATCTGTTCTTCATGTCCCAGCCAAAGTGATTTTTCCAACATGTCAGTGTGATCCTGTGACTTCTCTGCTTAAACCCTTTCAGTGTTCTATGTTGCCTTTAAAATACAGTCTAATTGTGAAATAGGAAGAAAATGTTCCAATGAGAAGGGAACATAGGGAAGAGGGAGGGAGAAAGGAAGGAAAGGAAAAGAAGTGAGAAAAGGAAGATAATGGAAACAAAGCTTTTGTGAATAAGGGAGGGGTTGAAGGGAGGGAAGGAAATGGGAAAAAATAAAATTCAAGACATATCATATATAACTATAAATTCCTTATGATGAAAGTGATCATTATGTATATCTAAGTTATGTCAATAAACTTAATACAGAAATAAAGTCAAAGTAAGGAAGGCAGTTTACAAGTCTTCACTCTTGTAAACTTACATGCTTTATTTCCCTCCATTGTTCTCACTTCATCTTGAAAATCAGGCTGTAAGTCAACTGAATTAGCTAAAAGTCTGACACATGTGATGTCATTTCTTGGTCATTGTTCATGATATATTCTTAATCTTTCTTCAACCCCCTTGTGTACTTCTGATTTCAACATACATGGGAGCTCCTCTGTGAACTTTTAATTAGATCCCCCTCAAGACTGAGTTGGTTATCTATCTTACGTGTTTCTGTTGCTACTTGTATTGTCTATTTTTGCTCTTAGTATATCTCATTGTAACTTTTTGTTTACCTATCCTCTCCTCCTCTAGACAACGAGTGCTGAAAAGCAGCAGATAACCTTTTTCATGGAGCATCATCAGTGTCATAGAGGCTCAATATTTGTTGGTGGAAAAAATTCCAGTAGCAAGTGATTCATATGTGTTATATTTTACTACTGGTTTTATAGAGGCAAAGATGGTTAGAAAAACCCGTAGCCAGGGAAATAAAAGTGGGCAGCTCATTATATAGAAGTTAATCAAGAAATATAATCACAGCAAATTCTCATTCATCGTTATTTGATTATTTTTATTTTTTAAAGTTCAAAACCTTCTGACATTTATGTTTATGTGCCTCTTTTTAATGAATGAGATCATCCTTTACAGAGTTTTGTTTGAGGAAGGAAGTATGTGGTAAATGAAGACGGCCTCTTACTTTGGAACCATTTCAAGTCAGAACACTGCAAATATCATGCTAAGACGCAGTATTTTTTTTTTTTTGCCAGGTGGTTGGGTTTCCTTCAAGAGTGACATCTTATTAGAAATGTACTATCACAGACAACTTTCAGGAGGGCATTTTAAATGGATTGTTATATGTAAAGAGAATTTTCAGTTACTTAACTCTGTACTTAAAATCCTGGATAAATTAGCAAGAGTGTAGCTGGTCTAATGGGATAATTTAAAATTCCATGTTGCTAAAGACAACTTTTAGTTCTTTCATAATTCTTGGTTGTACCCACTCACTGTGGTAGTTTTAGTCATGTTGCAAGTAGAGTGTTTGACGATTGAGTAGCAATGAGATTTAGTGTACATTTTATTTGACCTTCTATCAGGTAGGCCAATTAAAATGTTACATTTGAAGAAGCACATGCTTCAGTTTCTGCCTAGGGATGTAATACATGAACTTACAATCTGGACATGCTTCTGCTTTGTACTCTCCAATTAATGATGTCTCCCAATTTATTCTCTTGGGCTAGTTAGCTCTTATCCTCAAGGCCCAGTGATAATACATCCCAAAGTGTCTAAGCCCATGAGATAGTGGGAATTCACTGAACAGAAGATAAAAACCACACCTTGACTGTATCTAAGTGTGGAGGTTAAGCTTAATTGTCTCAATTTTGGAGCTACTCACAAAAATAGTAAAGCACACTTGTGGATGAGGCTGGACCTGTCGTAAGACGTGACCTTGAGGATTGGATATGACCCCTTTGCTCTGTTGTACTGAGTGCTGCTCTGCTTCTTGGCTGCTCTTTTTGCCACCCCCCCCAATCTTTCTACTCTAATGTTTCTTTGGGATCAGCTCACCAAGAACTCAGTCCCTTGAAACTATGACATAAATGAATACTCTCCTTCCTTAAGTTGTGGGTGTTGGATGGGTATTTTTTTCTCAGTGATAAGAAAACTAACAGAAAGTTGATGTCAAAAATGTAGTTGTTACTGTGACTATACCTGACCATGTGGTTTAGAACCCCTTGAAACTGGCTTTGTAGAAGGTGTTTGAAAGGTTTGCAGCTATGGGCTGCAAGAACCATAGAATGTTATAACCTGAGCCTGACAGGTGAAATCGACAAAAATTATATATATTCAGTGTGCATATAGTGAGGTTTTGATAATCTATACATATATAATGATTACCACAGTGAAGCTAACATGTATTCGTCATCTCACATAGCTATTTGCAGGTAGGTGGTGAAGATACTTCAGGTCTACTCTCTTAGTGAATTTTAGTGCATGTTACTCCTGACTATAATCAACATGTGGTACACTGCGTCTCCAGAACTTACTCATTTTATAACTACAGGTTTGTACTCTTTGACCAGTACTTCCCCTTCCCTCCAGTTCCCAACCCCAGTATCTGCCCTTTAATGATCTGTTTCTATGATTCTGACTTTTTTAGATTTCACAGATAAATGAGGTCATATAGTCTTGGTTGGGCTTTCTGTGTTTGGATTATTTACCTTACCATAATGTCTTCCAGATTCATTCATTTTGTCTCAAATGACAAATTTCCTTCTTAAGGCTGAACAATATTCTACATGTGTATTTATGCATAGTATTTTCTTTGTTCACTCACACATCAGCAGAAGCTTAGGTTGTTTTCATAGCTTGGTGTTGTGAGTAGTGGTACAGTGAACAGGAGAGTGCAGCTGTCCCTTTGTGAGGGATTTTATTTTCTCTGGATATATGCAGTGTATCTAGAAGTGAGATAGCTGAATCGTATGACATTTGTTTTTCAGTTTGGGGGAAATCTCATTATTCACATACTCATACACTGAATTTAACTGCAAAGCTCTTCAGTCTTTAGTATAATTAGATCTCTCTAGTTTTTTATCTTTTATCACATGATCAGTTTATAAAAGTCCAGGCTGGGCCCATTTATTTGCAGATGACCTTCAATTTAGAGTTGTCTGATTGCTTCTTCATAATTGCTTAATCCTACACAGATGATGTTTTCTCCCAGGTTTAGTATATCAAGAACCACAGTTTACATTAGTTTCCAGCATTAATAACGTCAGGGTCCACTAAATTTCTCCACTGTAAAACACATTCTTGTAAAGATGTATAAAAGTGTAAACTCTTTTCCCATTTAAACCATTTCTTCTTTTCACTCTTCAATTTGCCAAACCCATATCGCAGGACAAATAATGAAGAGGTCAAAAGATTGAGGAAAGTGAACTTGTAAATGTGACATTGATTCTCAGCTTGGAAATGTTCTTCCAAGTGCCATCCAGTTATCTTCTTATTGCAGACTTTGTCACTACATGACATGAAATGCTTATCCAAAACTACTTGAAAAGTTTTTCTCCTGGACTTGAGCACTCCTAACCTTTCATCACTAAGATATTGCTTGTCACTGTATGTGCCCGGAACAATGCCCAGTAAAACTGAAGTGGATCAGGTGAGCATCAGTATTACACAGATCCTATCTATCAAATGGGATAGACTAAAGTAAGCCCCCAAAGATAAGCAACAATGGGATGTAGATTACTCACAGATGGCTTGCTCCAAAGTCAGAACCGAAGGTTGCTAAAGATGGTATTGATAAAGGAGATGAAAAAATGAAAGGAAATAAAGCCACTGAGTGCAAGCTTCTGTGAATAGCTCACCTCAATTCTAACAGAACAGTTTTGTCTTAATATTTGAGTCAGTCTGATTAGATTTAAAATTCTCACTCATTCCTCTTATCGTTATTTGAGCCTGTAAAGGTTACTTAATCTCCCAGAACCTCATTTCTCACCTGTTAAATAGGGGTAATAACCCTACAATCACATAATTTTGTAGGGATTAATAATATTGGGTGCTCGAGTTCTAACTTCCAATAGCGATTCTACAAATGTTGACGGTGGTTACAACTCTTACTATTGAATTTTTATGATCCTTTGCACTATTAGACAACATTGACATCAGACATTGACTCAGTTCTTATACAAATTTACAGTAAGAAGAGGAGAATCAGTGTGATGAATGAGTTGCCAGTTTCCATGTTGATGGAATGTCCAAGGTGGAACTTAAATCAGTTCACTCTGCCTGGTCAGTCTGTGATACAACTGTGTCATCTTTCTGCAAAAGGCAGTTATTTTTAATGTCTGCAAAGTATACAAGGAGCAAATGTATAGTTTATGCAATGCTAATATTAATCAAGAAAAATGCCGACTTTAAATCAAAGGTTATGAACTATTAATTGGAATCGTAAGAAGCAGTGTTTCCTAGAAGCAGAACAGTTATCTCAATATTTTTTCATAGATGATATCCACAAATATGTGTTTGAAGACCAAGCTCCTATTCTTTTGTTTTTTTTTTTTAGTGCTCCAACAAGACAGGCTTGAAAAACACAATTCTTAGGTGTTCTAGTACTGTTTGGCAGGGCCTCAGCTTATTTATAGAATGAACTGTCCTATTTGGCTTTGTGGGCATTTGTTCATACTCAAATGAATTAATCAATACTGAAAATGATCAATTATATAACTATTTTAATAGGTAAACTACAAGCTGGCCTGTGTTTCCATGTAGTAGTTAGAGTCTACAGGATTTTGTAATTTATTGAGAAATAAATATACATTTACATTAATCAAATAGATATTAATGGAGCTTTTAGTATATGTCTTGTCCTGCTAGGTTGGAAATAAAAGGAATGGCAAATGCACACATTTTGGCTTCAAAGAGATTTCTGTTTTTGAAGACAGATTGAATATACAAAATACTTCATGTATTGTACATAAAAGTTAAACAGAAGTTTTTTGTTTTGTTTTGTTTTGTTTTTTGAGACAGGGTCTCGCTTTGTAGTTCAGGCTGGCCCTGAGCTCACTATGTAGTCCAGGCAAGCCTCGAACTCAGCAATCCTCTTGTCTCTGCCTCCCGAGTGCTGGGATTACAGGTGTGAGCCACCATGCCCGGCAAACAGAAGTTTTTTTTTGCAATATATGCCATATAGTAACAAAACACATCAGTTCACCACTGCAGAGCATCAATTAGGATGCCATTTCCTTTTCTGCAAGTAGCTGAGGGGCATCTATGAGGACTACACTCCAACGACAGGCTTCCAGCTCTTTGGATTAACCAGCACTGAGCTGCGGGCCTTAGGGTACCCTGCCTGCCATCCTCCCTGCTCCTCAGGGTCTATTTCCTGTACAGAAACAGGAAAGACTTCCTGTCAAATCAAGACCATCTTGTTCTAGGTCCAGGGGCTTTCTCTTTAAGATGACTTGTTTCGGTTTTAATTTTGTATTAGTAGATGTTCACATCATATAATCATTACATTATTTGTGGGAAGCTCGCATATGGACACATCTTAATTATTTTCATTTCCTTTGGAAAACATTCCATCAAATGCCATGCCATCAGCACAAAGCAAACTGCTTTATTTTTGCACTAAGATTTTGATCTCCATGGGTGCTTTTTGCAGAGGATAAACATGGTACTGGAAGAAGGTGCTCGTGGCAAATTAGGTTGATGTACAGAGGCCACTAAGGTGTACTTAGACAAAGGTGGCTCCTCCAGTATGATTTTTGTCCCTCATCGTTTGCTCTTTCAAGCTGTTAGAGTCACAGACTGTTTTTGCCTCTGCTCTGAATGGCCAGTGAGCACCTCCATGCATTTAGCATTCATGTCACACCACAAAATGCAACGACTACCCTTTACTCCTTTGCCAACAGATGGGGAAACTGAGGTAGCAAGCTTGGTTAGTTTGTTCCATACCACACAGAAAGCAAAGGCTGGCTGTGCTCAGAGTAAATCCCATTGCTCTTTTTACCCAACACACGAGCTTTGCGTTGTGCCATCTCAAATGTCCTGCCTCCTTGTTTTCTGCTTTCCTATTTTTTTCTCTCTTCCCCTTCTCCATTCTCTTTCTGTCCCTTTTTTACTTCCCTGCAGTGGTCTCCATTCTCTGCCTTCTCTTTCTGTCCTTTTTTCTGCTGCCCTCCTTTGCATTCCTGTTTGAAAGTTTAATAAGAACATGGGTTAACTGAGGAAAAATTCCTCTTAGTGTCATGCGGTGCTTTGAATCAGCAGAGCAATTGCAAAGAAGCACAGGTATGATCAAAACAGCAAACAAACAAAAACACACTATGATGAAGGACACTGTAATAACACTAAAGGGTGAGGTTCTTCAATGGATGTGGCAGGAGGTAATGTGAGTAACAGGGTGAGGCAAGCTCAGCTTGTTACATGGAGCCAGTTTGTTGTAGACACAGTTGTGAGGTGTGTGTTAGAGTTAAGGGTCACAAAAATCACATCAACATGAAATTTTATCAGTTGCATTGGAATTGGTGATCATGCCCTTCAAATGCCAGATTTTAAATATCTTGTCATGGGAAATGAAACCTGGATCAGGATTCTTAAAAGAATTCAATTTTCTTTATGGAAAAAGGGCAAAATCAAGTAGGATCCAACATTAAAGGCATGTTGGTTGTATTTTTTAACCTTGATGGAATTGTGTGAGCTGAGTTTGTACCCAGGAGCACTATGGAGAACTTGAATATTATAAGGATTTATTAAAGTATGTAAAAATGGCCTGAGAAATGAGCAGTTTCATCCTCCATCATGTCAATGCTTTGTGGCACACATTGCTCTGGTGCAGCAATATTGGTCCAATAAACGCATTATGCTCTGTCCTTCCTCATTGGCCTTCTTCACTAGGTTGTCATTGCAACTTTCAGCTCTTCCCCAAAGTCCTGAAGACCAGGGAAGGTAAATGTCATGAAGCTATTCAGGAGGCTGAGGCAGCCACAACTGCAGAACTGAAGGCACTTTTACTGCATTTTTCAATCACATTTTGTATATTGGAGGAATTGTATTTACTATAAACTCATAAACCAAGATATCTGAAATATCTGGGTTAGAATAGAACTTCAGTCACTTCTGGCTCTTCCACTGAGTACTTTTGCCCTCTATTCAGCCTGATATTCAAGCTGATAAAGGGAAGGGCCTGGCAGTCAGTGTACCCAGGAACCCCTTAGAGCGAGCCAAAGAAAGAAGTTGGATGAGTGTTTAATTTATTGACGGCCCTTGTAGACAACCCCGTTTCCCCATTGTTTTCTGCTTCTGCCCATTTCTGAGTGGATCAGATCAAAACTATGAACGTCTGTGTATGAAACCTAATAAAAGCTGTGTCTCATATGTGACAAAGATGATATAAAAATGACATTTGGGAACAGAACAGAAAAGATATCTTAACCACAATATGGCATCAGCATCCTTCGTTTCTGAACATGTGCGATGCACCTTCAATTTCCACTGCCTAATTTGTTTCTACCTCTTTAAAATAAAGCATTTGTTGAGATTTGTATTCAAAACTATTTTTGGAAATAACTGGAGCATACAACCACTAGAGTAACACGCAGGACATTTAGTTTCCAGATCTCCAGAGTTCCAGAATCATCCCCATTGGAATTCACAACTCATCCACCCATCTGTGCATTTGGTCTCCAGAGACCGATGCGAAGCCAAAAAAGCGAAAAGTCTTTGGCATCTTCGTCTTTTCAACATTAAACCACAGCACCTATCATCAGGCATACTCTGGGTTCTGGTTCTGACATCTGCCTTTAGTTCGATATGACCTTGAGATAAACACTAAATTTCTCTGCTGTATTCTTACCTGCAAAGTGAAAAAATGGCACTAGAAAAAAATCCCAATGCATTGTAGGGATAGTCTGTGTTTTCAAAATTGGGAAATGCCCAAGGAAATGCCATAGGCCACTTGGGTGGATAGAGATCATTTTCCAGTTTATCTTTCATTGACTTTTACAATAACATTATAGTAGAACAGATGTTTTTAAGGATTAATGAATGATAAATATAAATTGACATACTAATATTGCTATACTGTTCCCATCCTGGTTCATTAACCATCATTAACGATACCCTGTGACTCGCAGTTTGCATGAGCCGTGATGTAATCCTCCAGTAGCTGCATAACTTTGCCCACCGAAGGACCCCCAAGCCTGCCATTCAAATCAATGGAAGTGTGAAATTCATTTCCAGATCATCTCTTTAGGAGATCATAAGGTCATCGGCACTCATCAACAACATGGTTGAGGAAAACAAGATACTGGAATAGAGTAAGGAAGAGAGACGCTAATTCCCACCGCTCCCTGAAGTTTAAATAGTTCCCCTGTGGTTTCAAGTTCAGTTCTGTTCTGCTTTTAATTTAAAACCATTCTCTACCCGGCAACTGATTTTTTCTGGTCTCTTGGGTGATTTTGTAAGACAGATTTCACTGTATCCCACTCTGTGTGTGCACTTAGCTCCCATTAGCAGTAATGGGTGTTATGCATGTATGGCTCCCATTAACAATAATGGAAATTATGCATGTGCATCCAGAGGAAAGTGTGCTCACCAGCGCCGGAGAGTTGTTTTTCTTTTTCTTTTTTTCCAGGAGGGAAAGTGCTCCTTATGTAGCATTTGGCTTTTGTTTTAGGCTTTTTATCGTGGTGTCGATTCGCACTGCAGAGAATGAACAGGGTGGGAGAGACTGCCAGCTTCTCCGTGCGCAATCTGTACAGTATTTTAAAACATCTTGGCTGATGATTTTTTGCGTGACTAAAACAACAGGCAGGCAAGACTTGTTAGAGATTCAGATCATTTACTGAAGGGTCAGAAGGGTGCTAAATAAACGCCTTAAAGGTCAGAATTATGGCAGATAACATCACCTGTTCCAGGACAATCACCGTAATATATAGATTTGAACAGGTGGAGAAAATAATTCTTCAGAAACAACTGAGTGCTTTTAGCAGACCGTAGTAACGTTTCTCCAGATGAATGTGTTCTAACTGGAAAAGACGATTTCCACCATGTTACACTGGTGAGAAAAGGTAAGCCGAAGGTGCCATCAGGAGGGGCTGCAAGTCACCAGCACATTAATTTTAGAGCCAGTCATGTAGAAAACCATGTTTGGCTTTAGTATGAATTAAACAGTTTGACTTGTCTCCACTGTGCTGAGTAGCGAAGTGCAGTCCACATAATGAGTGATGGTCTGAGTGTCTGTCTCTCCTAAGAGGGCTTCTTGCTCGAATGTTCGGTGGTCCTGTGGGCCGTGCGGAGGCTGGGATCACCCTGGCCCTGCTTGAAGATGGACAGAGAGAGGCTTGGGCTTTGGTAATGAGCGTGAGGGAAGCGGAGAGCCCGGCGGTCTGTAAGAGCGCAGTACTGGCGAGAGAGCTACCTGCACCAAACACTGACCCTGTCATGTGGGATTTGATTTAACTTCTTTGAGCACCGTCATCTCACTTGTGAAGTGAGGCTCATAATTCCTATCTCTAGTTGTTCAGAGGGTTCAAAAAGCTCTAAAATTACATTATCAGAATTATTAGTAACAATTGTTAGAGAAATAAAATTTGACAAAAGTAGAAATCAAGATGTTGATCCTCAACATCATGTTAAGCAATACCTCATTAGTTCTCATTTTTATGTATTTTAAACTCGATTTTTTATTGTTCAACCATAAACATATCTTTCGTAGCATTCTTTCTGTATTTGGGGGAAGGATAAGCATACTATTCTCAGGAAAAGGGCCTCCAATGTAGAGGCTGAGAGCTGCTTTATTCTACTACTTGATACTTCATACTTAACCAAAGTTAAGCAATTATGAATTATAAATTGTAATAATACGTTCAGCTCCAAAAGCAGCATGATTTTTTTTTTGAGGTACCGGGGGAGCATAATTTTTTTTTTTGAGACAGGGTCTCACTTTGTAGTTCAGGCTGGCCCTGAGCTCACTATGTAGCCCAGGCAAGCCACCGCAAACTCAGCAATCCTCCTCTCTCTGCCTCCCGAGTGCTGGGATTACAGGCGTGAGCCACCACACTCAACACTGTGATATGTGGTATTGATGGCTGGTGGGCGTGAGTCACCACGCCCAGCATTCTATGTGGCTACTGGGATTGAACTCAGGACCTTGCGCTTGTGAGGCAGGCGCTGGAACCACTGAGCTAAATCTCTGGCCCAGGGAGCATGAATTTTTGAAGATGGCAAAATTCCTATTGTCTTTCTTATATATCACTATGATACTGAGTGTGCAAGAAATCTAAACAATGAACTTCTTTGAAAAGCTCATACTTTTGTCTCCTAGTATCTGCAAGGGATGGCATACAACACACCTCTCAGAATGCTAAATGCTGTGATATTCATTTCTTTTTGTGAAATAATGGAGTATTTGTGTATGATTTACATACTCTGTAAACTTTCAGTCACCTTTGGAGTACTTATAATACCTAGTACAGTGTAAATGCTATGTAAAAAGTTGTTATGCTATATTCTTTAGAAAATAAACAAAAATATCTATATGTGTTAGTACAGTCACACTTACTAAAGAATATTTTGTCTCTGTGATTGGCTGAATTTGTGTCAGTAGAACCCTTGCATATAGAGAGTACCAACTGTACATACTTTCTGACTGTTGCTGTCTGAAAGATACTGGCCCATGTAAAGTATATACATCTTGCCCCTTTGCTCCGTTGTTTAACTAGCTGCTTACTTATGGTGGAGAGAGCAAGAGACTAAGTGGTCACACGCATGATACTTAGCAGCTATGACCCTTAATTTCTTCACTGACAGAAAGAAACTGCAAAAGAGTGTTTTACCAGGTTGGTTTTAGGAGTAAATAACATTGAGCTTAAACTAAGTGTTACTTAATCAGCACTGATTGTATGAGAAAGGTCTCAAGAATAGAGAAAGGAGTCTCTGGAAGTTTTAGGCTGTGGTGGCTGGCAAAATTTTGGCTCTCAAGAAGATATTAAGGTGAGAGTGAAGTGGTTCTATGAATAAGAGAGACTCTGGAAGGCGAGAAAGGACACACGCTTTCTGATTGGTTGGGTTTGCCTGGCCTGGCATCATCCACTACAATCAGGACACCCTGCTTCCTCCAGAGTAGACTTCTCTGGTGTTGGAAGGGGAAGACCTTGATTTGCTCTAGGATGTATGAACATGGCAGTGTCCGCTGATACAATGGCTTCTTTAGTCTATGATTTTGGAAAAGATTCATTTTTTCCCAATTTGTATTTTTGTTGCTTATTCATTTGGAAATACTGATTATACCTTGTAGGCTCCTGAGGATTCGTGAAGTCTGGCTTGTTACTGTTGATGCTATTATTAAGCAAGAAAACTTCCTTTAGGGAAACTTTTTTTCTGTGTACAGACATGAAAATGCCTTGTACCTGTCTCAAATCCAATAGGAGCTATAGCAGAGGGTGAACATGAAGCTGTTGGGAAGTAGGAGTAAACATAGGCAGAAAGCTGCTAGACACATGTCTGGGTAGGCGGAGGCACACGGGGTCCTCGCGGAGTAGGCAGAGTACCAGAGAAGGCACGAGTGTTCCACAGACTGTTCCATGGCTTGCCATAATCTTCTTCAATTTCTAGGTCTAACTCTTCCCCGCTCCTCTCTTGAACATGTTGTGAATTCCAATAGACAAATCTTACACCTTTTAATTAGTCAGATTCACTTTTATTTCCATTGCTTTATTCCTGCTTTGCCTTTGGTCTAGAGAAATCCACTTAATTCTAGTGTTTCTTTAAAAGTATAGAGCTGTTTCTGCCTGTCTCATTTAGCCCCATCACATAGACACTTACCGTCTCCCTGAGCTGCCACTGCGCCTTACCTCACCTTTTATGTTTTGGTGCCCAAAGTGCACATGACTCTTGGGGACAGCAAAAGTGTGCACTTCTTTCCCTACTTGTGCAAACCATGAAGACTCACGTAGAGTGCGAGCACTACATATTTAACAGTTCTTGTTTTCCTTCTGAATGAGTAAAGGAGCATTTTCCATCCTTCAATGGTGTCTTTTATTTGTTTGAACTCTCATCTTTGTTCATGTGTAAAGAGACTTGCACAGACTCTGGGAAACACAGGCGCCTAAATGTTGGGTCAGCCACACCCCCTCACGTGCTTTGCTGCTTGGGGCAGACTGTGATATCAACACATACACTCTCTCCTCCCAAAACTCATGTGGCCCCAGGTGCTCTAGGGTGTCCAGGTTGGCCAACTCTAATTCATGAGCCATGTCTGCTTTTCTCCTCTTCAGCTGTGAAATTTTTTTGCCACTCAGTGTTCTTCCAGCATCTTCTAAATTTATTTATTTATTTATTTCTGCATTAGCCAATATGCTGACCTCTTTTTCCAGGAAATCACCCCTAATTCATGGGCTTTTTATACATAACCATAGCATTATGAATTTTTAAATAAAATGCTTATAAATGATAATAATTTGGGCATTTTGGTGTATTTTTCCAAAATGGGTGCAACATCTTTCAGTGATTAAATTTCACATATTTTATAGAATGCCTTTGAAGTCATTTGCTTGGAATTTTTTTCTGAATGCTTCCTAATCATTCTTAATTAATTTTAGATGTAAATAGAATGTGACATTCTTTCTGTTTAAAGAAATGTTCATTATCACAAAAGTAGAGCATGCAACAGCTGGTTGAAAAGAACCCAAAATGAAGAATTACAGCATCTTGAACAGAAGGATTAATTTTTTTTATTAACTTGTTTTGCTTTTTGCAACTTGCTTGCATTTCTTCTAAAAGTTGATGTTTCATGAAAAAGTTCCTAAGCTATATTTGAATATTATCCTGGAAACAGATCTATTTGGGATTCTGACTCTATCATTCCGTAACTGAATGAGCTTATCCACTTTAAACTTTCCTGGTCTTCTGCTTTCTTATATCCAGAATGGATTAATACAGTTGCACCGACCTTGTGAGACTATTGGGTCTTTTAAATTAAATGGTATTTGTAGAAGACAACATAATACTTGCTGTGTATGTAGCCCCTGTTGGAGCTCTGGACTGATTGTGTCTATCAGGAGAAAACTGCATATCTCACAGTGTACTGATAGTTTCCTGACCATCTCCCTTGGCTTGACATTCTTTGTAGCTCTGGTCTTGCCTAGCTGCAGAATTGGAACTTCATTAATTGAGCTACTTTGGCAGTGTCTGCAAGGTTCTCTATGAAACTTGGGAGAAATGAAGAGGTTCAGTCTTAATCAAAATTGTGAAGGAGACAATTCATGGGGTTTAGTATCTTAGTATTGAGAATAGTCCTGTCCCTGACTGTGGGGCTGTAGATGGATCTGGCTTTAGTTTAGCTCCTAGAGTCAGAATTAAACCCAACATGGTGATTGTAGGCCATGCTTGTACATGACAGGGGACAGTTCCACCAAGGAGACAGCCCTTTAAAACAAAGTACTCTTTTCCTTGTGTGTTTATTCATGCATTCATCTTTTTTTTTTTTTGGTGGTACTGGGGATTGAACTCAGGCCCTTGTGCATTCAAGGTTGGCACAGTACCACTGGGGCTAAATCCCTAGCCCCTATGCATTCATCTTTTGATCAGTGATTATTGAGTACCTCCTATGTTCTAGGCACTAATCTAGGTGCTTGAGAAATATCAGTTAACAAACAAAGGTAGCACTTTCTGCTTCCAAGGCTTGAGGTCTAGAAGAGCAAATATACAATAAAACCAAATATGTAATAAAACAGAACATGTGTACAGTAACTGATAAGTGAAGTACAGGAAGATGGAGAACGAAGAGAAGACTACCTTTGCTATGGTCATGAAAGGTCTCCTTTAGGGAGCATCATTTATGCTAAGGAGGGCGAAGGAAAGGATAGTAAGAGAGATGCAAGGCTTGAATCAAAGAGAGGAAAGAGCATATCAGAGAACAGGGCTTGCATTAGCATGCTGGAAATGAGGGCCCTCAAGGCAAGCTAACACTTTGTCACTCTTCAAACGGATATTTTTAAAACTATTTGTTCAATATGTATTTCTGGGGGCCAGAGAGAAATTGATTTTTCTATTAAGAAAGATTATATGCAAAACACATTCACTTAGTGATTCACTTCAGCTTGGTCAAAACAGAGTCAATACTGTGGAACTATTCAGCAAAACAGGCACTCTTTTCTTCCCTTTCTTCAGTTTCTGTGTGTTTTGAACCAGAGAACGTCTTGGCAGGTGTATTCAAAATGCAAACTTTAGATAATAAAACAAATGACTCAACCCCAATGAACAGCACTGTGCCACGTTTTATTTGGCTTTAGCAGTTCAGCACACTGCCAATTTTCAGCTGTTACTTTAAGTCGCTTCTGCAGAAATACTTAACAAAGCAGTGTGCTTGGAGGACGAGGGGAGTGTTTTCTGTTGCCTTGGTGGGTGCTGACTACTTCTCCAGAAGCCTCACCGGGGAACACTGTGCAACTCAAAGCATTGAGACTTGTGGTAGAGAACCGCGCATTTCTAACGGACCCCTGTGAGGTGAGCACACCCGAGGAGGGAACCTAGCCTGGTTCAGAGCAGCTGAAGGGTAACCGAGCCTCAGGCACGAGGGAGGCAGGGCACAGACAGGCTGGTAAGGTGGAGGCAGCAAAGAAGGGCCCAGGAGGCACCTGCGGAGTCTCTGGGAAGGTGAGACCTCTGGAAAGTCCAAGCAGGAAATGAGTCAGCAGAAATTTTGGCTTCAGAAGATATTTCTTGGTGTATTTTGGGCCAAAGCATTGAAAGGAAAGAAGCTTCAAAATGGGGGGTTCTCTTTGGAACGCTGGCGAACTGAATGGGTCCCTGAGAGGGCTGAGCAGGGAACCGCATCACGGCGGTAAGAGGCACAGCCGAGGAAATGTCTTGTTGCATAAGTCGCGGGAAGCTTTTACCAGGTGACAGACCTTGTACTCCAGACCAGAGTTCAAGTCCAAGGTTCAGACCTCGGCCCCAGCACGAGCAGTAAGAGCCAGGCGAGACCCTCATAGGTAGCACCTGATAACTCTGACAGGCCCAAGCAGAGAGCTGAAGGACCAGGCAGGAGGAAGGGAGAGGGAGGCGCCAGAGAGAGAGCGCTGAAGCTCGGCGGGACGAGGCGTCTCCAGGGACCTGGTCTCAGGCCTTGAACTGTCGCCCTTGTAGCAACAGCAAGCTGGAAAGAGTCTGCGAGGCTAGAATGCTAGTGTTAGGCTTGTGGCATGATGCCCTACATCAGTCTTTGGCTTTCTCTGCAGAAAAGCCAGAGTCGTGAATGGAAGCTCTTTCCTCCTTCTGCTTAGAATGCTGGGGCGGGTGGGAGTCAAACAGCTCCAAATCTATGCCACAGTGTCCACAGCCTAACTATTGTGGCGTGTGGTCTCCTTGTGATCTCATCTCTAGGGTTCAGCCTCCAGAGTCTGCATTCTGGTTTTGCTTTAAAAAAAAAAAATGCTGTTTTCTCTACCCAGAACTCCCTTCTCTTCACCTCTTTTCACGTTTTAGCCTAAATGGTGCTTATTCAGGAACCTTTCCTTGCTTACATGCTTCCCAGTTACAACCATTTTCCATCCATCACCCTTGTGATTACAATTAAGTGACCATTCTAGAAATCAGTTCTCTCATGTATCTCTTTACACATGAACTGCAAATGCCAGGAGAAGAGAAACCATATTTGTTTACTGTGTTATATCTTGTACTGGGCAGTTTCTAGCATATGTTTGTTGAATAACAGTGGAATCCATGAGTTATTCTTATGCAACCTCTAGCTATGTCTGACCCGAAGCACTGGGTTGCTGGTAATAGTGTCCACTAACAGAAGCCTCATCAGTAATGCTGGTGACAGAGATGAGCTTCCAGGTGTCTCTTATGATGCATCAGGCAGGTAGTGAGCTCCTTTATTTAAACATGATGTCCTTGTTGCAGGCAAGTACACTAGGGGGCATGGACAGAGAGGACAGACATGTGCCTAAGCTGGAACATTTGGGGGAGAGGGGGACAGCAGTAGAGCTGGACCTCCAGGCTTTATAGAATGAAATCAATGAGCACAGATATCCCTGAGCAGGATAATGTCTGGCACAGTTTCCTAACAGAGGCTTTTAAAATATGGATTGAAACTTGGAGATGTTATTCTATCCCTTTTTTGTCCTCCATTCAAGCAGATAATGAGTCTCCTTCTTCCTGGCCACGTGGAAGGTTTTCAGCAGAGTTCTCTGGCTTCTCTTTGCCCACGGAGGGCAACAGAGTTTGAAGAGAGAGGAAATTGCTCTCCCTGCGGGAAGCCAAGAAAGACAGAGGTGGTGGGTGGTGGGATGTCCCTGGACAGCCCAGACTTGCCCTCCTCCTGGAAGCCCTGGACAGCACTGCAGGACTGAGGGGGAGTCTCCACATGGCGAGCCCTTCAGGTCAGATGGCAAGCTAGAGGGCCAGCCTTGTTAATGAGCCACTTTCAAGCCTAGAGCATGAGGTAGAAATGCCACACGGGGCTTTGATGGCTGCATGTGGCTGCGGTGAAATCCAGCTTTTACCAAAGTGGATAGCTACTCCAGGGATCAGCATTTGAATGTTTCCCTCCCTCCTCCCTCCACACATTTTTCTCTCTTTCCCTTCCCTTGCATCCTCCCCATCTCCCCTTCCACCCCTTCCTTCCTTCTTTCTTTTTTTTTTTACATAAAAACCCACAAAAGGAAGGCCTTGGGAAAAGGTGAATAAAGCAGGGCCAGAGGTATGATGGAGCCAATTATACTCATGAGAGATGTTTACCAGTTGCTTAGGAACTCTCTGGGCCAGTTTTTGAATTGTGGCTAGTTTACAGTCAGCCGTGTTATAAATGGTGATAGGCCCAAAGTGTGTAAATCATGACGTCACAGCACAGACATCCAGAAAGCTGCTTTATCAGCTCACCAATTAAAATGACAACTCCAGATATTTTTCTACTTCCTTCAAAGTTGTGGTTGTTTGCACGTGAGCTTCAGGAGCACCTCAGGGAGATGGTAACACAACTGAGGTTGTACCACGGACTTCCAAGCAGGATGCTTGGGCAGCGGGAAAGCGTGGCGAGGCAAGCGACAGAGATGGGGAAGGCCAGCTTTCACTTCTTCAGTCATGAGCAGCACAACAAAGTTAAGATAATGGTGCTTTGAAGAATGGGACTTTCTATACCACATGTTAATCACGAATAATTTTTCATGGAGATACCTGAAGTGACACTTCCTTTTAGTAAACGTATTTTTTGTTTCTGTGCCTCGTGTGCAAATGAAAAGTAATAGGAATTGACAAAAATTCTTTAATTATGAATAGAGAAATTATTGAATATGGAGATACGATTTAATCTAAAATTGAATATGAAATACATTGTAACCATCTTTGGACTGAATCTTGTTGAACAAAGCAAGTAACCTGTAGAAACTGTTCTGCCTGAAGTTTTGGTTGTAAAAACTTCTGGTGGTATTTGGTACTGATTTAGATGTTTTTTCTGACTTGGTAATTGAAAAATTGGACTAACCCAATAAAATTTAGTTAATAACCATTTGTACATGTCCATTATTATTAAGTACAATGCAGAGATGACAGTTTAATATTGAGTCCATGGAAATAAGATTATTACTCATGTCTTCCAAGGGTCTAGAACTTCACCTGGAATGCTAGATCTCTGCCTATATTTCTTTATAATGTTTTTAAGAACAGGTAGAGTTTCTTTTATTTTTCGGAGATGTCATCCTCTAAAATGTTGATAGGGGAATTATCTGCGTCGCCAACTCCAGAGTACTTGAGGCAAGGGACGAAAATAAAGAAATACTTAAAAATATAGGTGAAAAATGCCATTCTGTGTGACAGAAAGTAACATTAAAAATACTGGAGAAAGGAGAATTTTATTAAAGCTCTCATACAGAAGCTAAGATGCAAACTTAACTAAGTTGAAATGGTCAACATAAAATTATTCCCTGCTGTTAGAAAGCTGGACAGTGAGCCCCGGGCCCGCCGTGCCGTGAG
>PVIC010036057.1:0-18723 GCA_004025085.1 Thryonomys swinderianus
CAGAGTTGTTTGAAAAGTCATTGTGATTCTATGATGGCGATTCTCATAACTGATGTATTGAAAGAGTAACTTGCAGCTGCCTTACACAGCAGGGTTACAGTGGATGCAGTCAGGATTCACATACTTGAAATGACAGAATCTGAGGGTGAGACATATCATCACCCTGTGCAAGAGAGAAAAAAACTTAAAACTAGCCAGGTGTGGTGGTTCATGCCTGTGATCCCAGCACTCAGGAGGCAGAGGCAGGTGGATGGATGAGTTTGAGGCTTGCCTAGGCTACATAGTGAGCTCAGAGCCAGCCTGACCTACAGAGCGAGACCCTGTCTCAAATAAATAAATAAATAAATAAATAATAAACCTTAAAACTTATTCCTGAAATTTTCCTCCTAATATTTACAACTCTTTTTTTAAATTGAATTCTTTATTGGTACATTTTATATACGGCTCACAGTCACACTCAACATTGGGGAATTTGTACCAATATACGACAGAAGTTAATTCTCATTTTTACCCATTATTTTGCAACTCTTATTGACTGGAAGTAACTAAATCCACAGAAATTTAAACTGCATATAAAGGTAAATGTTGTACTAAGTATCCACAGATTTATAGCAAACTTCAATCAAAATTGAAATCTCAACAAACTGCAGACTCACTTGAACAGATTCTTGCAAAAAATAGCTGAAATTCGATCTCTCTCAACCTGCCAACTATGTAGAACGTGTCCAAGAAGGCAGAAGCCTCACCATACTGTGTCCAGATAAGGCACCATCCAGCTAGAAGCAATCTAGTTATTTCTAACCATCATCAGTTTTTCTGTCTGCTAGTTTTCCTAGGTGGAAACCTCTAACGCTGTCCTGATTCCAGGTGATGTCTGCAATAGGATTAACCCTTGCTCACATAAATTTACTACATTTAACTTATGTTAATGTTTTTCTGTAGTGATATGATGAGCAGACTTAAAGCTTCAGCTGTGCCAGGAGAAGCTCTTCCCAGGGCAACACTGACATTCACAGGTCTCAGATGGTTCCCTGCCAGGCTACCTTAGCTCCCCTCTTGGTAGGGATTAACGAGCCCCTGTCAAAGAAGAGATTCAGTGTGCAAGTTTCCTGTGTCCATAGACTAAGTAGAGGCAAAAATGGAAGCACAAGGTTTGGGATAGGGAGATAGCAAATGAAATCACAGAGACACACGCACACACACACACACACACACACCCACACACACACTTTATGAGCTGTTCATTTGCTTCGTAAACACACAGAGATTGAGTCTGAGAAAAGTAAACCACTAATATTTCCTAAAATAGTGAAAGAGGACGCTGACAGATGTTTCTTCAATTATGAGATAGATAATATTTGTATCCTTAGTGGAAGACACAGCTGAGATTTTTCTGTCAGTGCCCTGTATCAACATATACCAGATACCTCTATGGCCAGAAGAGAAAAATTAGTACATGGGAAATTTCATTGAGATTGAGTTTATTTTCCAAAATTGTAACTTTGTGCCAGTATTTCTTAGGTTTATTGGGAACCTTTGGGGCTGGTTTCCGGGGCAAAGAGTTGACTTTTTTCCCTGCTTCCATGGATGGACCATGAACATCTTACTCCACGTGCCTCAGTGGAGCTGGATCATTTTTCTCATCTTTCCCTTTTATTTTTTTGTTTCTTTAAAAACAAAATTAAAATTAGTAAAAGCAGAATCCGAGCAAGAAAGCAAACAACAGAAAGTAGTTCAGTGGCCTTTGCATTCATAAAGTTCTAACTATAGACCCTTTTTCTCCTAGGAGTCATTTGAATCCTCTGAACGGCTGGAGTATTGACTACCATTAAGGGTGGGTTGAGTAAGTAGGGTTGATAGAGGAATATTATTTGAATATTCTTATATTCCATCTATGCTTAAGAAATAAAATATTGCAAGATCTTCTGGATAAGCTGTGGAAGGAAATTTCTTCCTAGGAAAACAATATTTGTTTCCCTAATCAGCCATCTGATTAAGGACAGAATCCTGTAGACCATGAGTTAGGTGGAAGATTTCCTCTGTTAAACTGTTGATGTTCTTTATTGTGTGTAGCAGTGAAGACTAATACAGAGGCACATACCAAAAGGCCTGTAACTCCCATCTGAAGAATAGAAGTCTGCTGTTGGCATCGACTAGGTTGGAGAAGCTGACTTGGTGGATACAGGAGTGAAATCTTAATCCTGCTACATTCAGCTGCAGAGCATTTGCTCTCCAGTAGGCGAAATCAAGCAAATGACACAGATGTTAAACACATTCGTGGTTTGGAGCAGACATTCCAGCACCGTGTTTTAGGCAAAGGTGTAATTTATGAATCTGTAAAATTGCATCTGATAGCTCACATAAAATTCTTACTTTATTATGAGACTTTCCACAAGCTCCATCAGAGCACTGTACCAATGAGATTATTCAAAGAGGGGGATTAAGCATAACTGGCCTGGTTAAGGAAAAGTTGTGGGATTTTTATGAAGATTAAATTCTTCAACAAGATCTAAACTACATCAGTGAAATAGCATATACTGCAACAGTAATATAAAATGAATCATGCCTAACTCAGCAGCTATCCTCCTAGACCCAGGACACACCACTCCTTTTTTTCTTTGACTTGATTCTCTGCTCTTTGACTTGTTCCATTCAAGACCATTATGAGGACCCTTACAGGATCTTCATTTTATGAATAACAACAATCTTTTCTTGTCTACTAACTCTCCTTTAGGAGAAGTCCTCACTCCTACCTTGAATAACAACACTCACCCATTATTGTGAAGCCTTTTACAGGAAAAGCTTTCTATTCTTAAAATCCCCTTATGTCATGTCCACTAGGTGCTGGGTTACAATTAGCTTGGAATACCAGTATTGTTTCTGCCTCACTGTCCCATCACTTCCTCTCTTCCTTATTCTTAATCTCAAATCATCAGTTTGAGCCACCAAAAAATTGGGGACTGATTTACTTTTTTTTTTCTCTGCCAAGCATTTTATCCATGTATACAATCCACATACCACCCAGAATTGTGTTCTGTTTTACCTTACAACTCATCTTTCAACATATTTTTCCATGATCCTACTGCTATGGACTGAATTTTATTAGCACATTTGGACATTTTAAATATTATATGTCCAATGTGGGAAGCGGCTCAGCATGGTGTAATTGGACCAGGCATTTATATCTGGGGTTTTGGGGAATAACTCCTGAGTCAGGGGTCTGCACTTTATGGTGCTGCCCTGAATATACCAGAGGATCTGCTCTAACAAGGAGCTGCCCTGGGTTATTGCCAGAAAACATGTCTTGGCCCTGGGAAAATTCCCCTATTCCTGTGCTGGGCCCACTGACTATTGTCTCTCAAGTTAGCACATGCTGTTTTCCTTCCAGTTTCTATGTAGGTTAGGACAGAGTTCAACAGAGTTAGCAGAATTAATTAACTATATGATGGATGTACTTATTTTTCTGATCTTATTCTATTAAAAGTTAAGTATTAATAGAAAATAGTACAAGGAAGCTAGAGTTAGGGAAAAGATTTAAGAGAATTGTAATTTGACATTTTGAGAAATTGATTCCAGACTTATGATCATCATGTTTATAGTTACCATTTTGTTTCTGTTCTCGTTCCTAAGAAATGTACTGATTTCTTGACTACCTGTTTTTGTTTCTACCGACCCAATGATAAATGTATAATAGTAACCACTATTGATGTCATGTTACCCTTTTAAGTCAGTATAAATATACCCTGATTAATAAACACGGTGCCTGCTCAGTACTGACTGAGAGGTCCTCCCGATCCCATCTTTGTCTGGCTTGTGTTTTCTTCATCCTCACCCCCTGACTCAGGTGCTTTCCAATTGTGGCAGTCCAAATTAACTACAACTTGTATTCCTATTTGCATTCACTTATTCCTCAAATTTATGGAAGAATCAAATGATTTGTTTTTTGTGATTGTCCCCGGTTTCAAATCCTATCATTGTGCTTGTTATTTCTATAGTGTGCCTTAGTTTTTATCACTGCTTTCATCCTTCTATGTGTGTGATATATGTACTAAAGCCTGAAGAGATATTTTTCCCTCTCTACTGTTGAATTAAACACTTGTGTGACTTACTAAGAGATAAAAAGTTGGGTCTTGTCATCTTTCCGGGTCCTCTTCCTGGATTCTTTCCACAGCTACTTATGCAGAAAGGTTTTTACTTGAGATCTCACATATCAAAAATCTGTAAATTTCCTCTTCAGTTATATCTAATCTAAATTCTAGAATTAGCTGCCCAGTAACAACGGTCTCTCAGGGGATTAGAACAAGTGCTAGTTTCTTTCTCACTCTGGCTCCACTATCTCTTCACAGTTTGATTTCTGTTGAGTTTCATTGTGAATAAATTTGATTTCTTTATCTCCAGTCAATGGGTATGAGGTTGTTTTCAAGATGAATAAGTTTTATTCCCTTGCTCTTGTTTCTGTGCTCTCCGCATACTATATAATCACTTCATGTCTGTATTTCTGCTTGAACTGTCACCTCGCTCCTCCATTATTTCCTTACTATTAAACTGTGTAATGGAATGCTTGAAATATACCAGAGAAAACGTCAACCCAATTTGCACCATTTTCAGTAGGAGCCAGACTTCTGTAATCATCTGTGTATTGTTTTTTTAAAGACATCACTAAATAAGGAGATATTTACTAACTAAACATAAATAAGTTCACCTATTATAAACACTATTATCAGACAAAAGTAGAAATGAGAAAAGAAGACAGAAGTGGAGTAATAGTGAAGGAGTTAATTCGTGGTTAAAACGACAAGCTCACCATTTCAAAGAGCTGCTTTAGAGTGTGAGCACTAAGCTTAATGGCGTGGGAAGCCATGGGAATATGCAGCTACTCATTATCCTTGAGAGTTCACTTTCAGGACCGTGAGCCGAAGGTCCAGTCACATATGGTGATGCCTCGGTTTACAGACTGAATTTGTTTTTTGACTTGCAGAAGATGGCTACATTTATGTTTGTGTGGGGAAGATGGCTGTGGTAGTGTTTGTCAGTTGATAGGAAGTTTGCAACAGCAGCAAAATTTTGCTGCTTTTAATTTTTATTTCGTGGAATCAAACTGTATGAAAACAGAAGTGTTAGTGAACTAAGGTACTACTATATGTATTTTTTTCAGATGCACAGTAGAGTTTCAAATCACTATATAGCTGTTTGTTTGAAAAACAAAGTTTGTTGCAATGATGGGATTTAAGATTAGAATTTTGCTTTGTTTTTGTTTGGTTTAACTGTGCATTAAACAAGGCCTTTTGCACTGAGTTTCCTCCTCACCACCAATTTATAAAAAAAAAAATTGACAAGGTGTTGCTAATTCGCAAAAGTTGGGCTAAAACTGGCTGTCTTTATCCTTTAGATTCCCAGAAGGATGGCATTATGGGCATGTGACCCCAAAGGGAGATAAGATTAGGTCTTTTAACATACAAAATAGAAAAGAGAATGTGTCATTCAGTTCAGAATTTAGGAGAAAGTCTGTCAATATATTTTGAAATTTTTTTCCATTTCTATCTTATGCTGAATGCTCATGATTTTCAACATCTTCCTGAGCCCCTCTATTTGTTTGTTTGTTTGTTTTTTAATCTGTATTTGCTCTAGAGTCACAAAGCATGTCTTTCATTCTGGTCACCATTTTAATAGTTATCTGGGAAACTATTTCTGCTTTGATTTTTTTTTTGTCTTGAGAGCCTTATTCATCAGCTTTGTTGCTTCTGTGACCATTTCAGAGAGTCTGGGTGGGTGGCGAAATATAAACGCCGTTCACAGAAATAATGACAGAAACTTTCTCAAACAGCGAAAAACAATTTGACATACCGATAAATGAGGCATAGAAGACTTAAATTATCAATGATCAAGAAAAAATCTCCCCCACTGCATAGTCAAGCCTCCACAAACAACACAAGGATAGAACATTAAAAGCTGTGAGAGAAAAGGAAAATAAGTGCCTATAAAGGAAAGCCCATTGGAATCACAACAGATTTTTCAATGCAAAAGTCAAGGAGAGCTTATAGTGAAGTACTTCAAGCCCTGAGAGAAAACAATCTGCCATCCAAGCAACTGTGATAAAAACAACAGTTTTAGCAAAGAAACAGACCCAAGGATCAGTGAAACAGACTAGAAGATCCAGAAACAATCCCAAACATACCAGTTCACCTCATCTTTGACAAAGTAGCCAAACACCCTCAATGGAGGAAAGACAGCATCTTTAACAAATGTTGCTGGGTTTCAATTTGGCAAAGACTAAAGATAGATCTATCTCTTTTTCCATGCACAAAACTAAAATCCAAGTGGATTAGAGATCTAAATATTAAAACAGGAACACTAAATCTGCTGGAAAACAGGCTAGGTAGTACTCTTGGAGACATTGGCTTAGGGAGAGACTTTATGGACAAAATCTCTGTGGCACAAGAAGCAACAGAAGGAGTCAACAACTGGGATCTCATCTTACTAAAAACCTTCTGCACAGCAAGAGAAACCACCAACAGAGAGAAAAACAATCTACAATATGGGAAGGAATTTTTACCAGCTGTTTTTCAGACAAAGGACTATTACCTAAAGTACATAAAAACTTAAAAATATCGGCCCCCCAAGCTTAAACACCCGCTTAAAAAATGGGCATCTGAAATGAACAGACTTTTTCAGATGAAGAAGCAAAAGCTGCTAAAATACACATAAAGAAATGTTCAACATCACTTGTCATCTGAGAGATGCAAGTGAAAACAGCACTGAGATCAACAGGGCCATTTTTCCTAACTGTGGAGCTGTATTGTTTATCCTGTTCTTCTTCTTAAAGGTTATCTCTTCCCATGATTACCATGTTTTATCTCCTTGGTCAGCAGTAAGGGACTCAGATATAATGGTGTCCTGTGTGGTGCATTTTCTAAGTCTCTTGTGAACGCTCTCAGTTTGATCTTCATCCCTCACATAGGAGTGTTCGGGGGTACTGATGGTAGATGAGCTGGAAGAAATGAGTCAAATAAAAGTTCAGAAGTTTCATAAGTGACCCCTTGTGAACATCTTACAAAATAAGCTGTTTTTAGAATGACTTACGTGAACATGAAGTGAAGCAGGGAGCATACACAGGGTAAACTTGTATTTGAATGAGATTTAAATATGTTAAAGAAGTCGGTACTAACTCAGTTACGTTCATCAAAATGCATCCTGCTAGCGTGGAGGAGCTGCACTAGAAAAGCAACGTGACATTGTTGTTGGCAACAGTGAGACTAGTTGTCCAGCCCAGGCCTGACTGTGGGTATGGCTCAGCTTAGTGACTCCTTCTCTTTTATGTTTTGTAATTCTAAGTTTATCAGCTTATTCTTAGGCTGAATAAATGGTGAAATGCAGCAATGAGAAACCCTAGTGAGAATTAATAAATCCTACTGTAATGAGGACACAGATCTTTAATTTTCCATAAAAGCAAGAGCTTGGATAAAATATTTAAGAATAGGTTTTCTGACATCATAGCAAATGGAGTACCAGCATGAAGAAAAGCACTTAAGCATGAAGGAAAATCCCAGTAATTATGCCTGGACTTTCTCTTTTCTTTCCATTTCTTTTCTAGCTTCCCTTTTGCAGTACTGGATCTTGAACAAAATGAGTTCCATTCCCAAGTTATATTTATTATTTCTTTTGAAACTTGATCTAAAGTTTAGTAAACCTCCTGCTTCAGCCTCCCTGAATGCTGTGCTTTCCTGCATGTATCAGTACATGAAAGTGAATGTTTGCATTGATGAAATATATTTACATTGCCTGATGTATAAATTCTCTTTTCTTTGTTACTTATACCTTAGGGATTAATCAGTTAGCAAGAAGGACTGAATATAAAAGGAAACATAACTGTATGCATTTTACTTATCACACTATGACCCATACACTGAAAAACAATGAAGAAGAGAAAAGTATTGTAAGTATTCAAAAGGTTTGATAACAGAGTAACCCACCTTGGCCTTGCACTGTTCCTGCAAAGTCCCACAGCCCTAGATTCTACCCGCCAACTCCAAGCCTACTTGGAGCTTTGTGTTATGTCATGGCAGCCAGCCAATCAACCAGCCACTTCCAGGTCAAAGTCTCTGGAGAGATGGTGAACACCAAAGCAACATGAGCGAGAAACAAATTTGACCAGTCACACCAGCCCCAGGAAACCCCACAGCCATTGTAAACTATACAAAAACCACTGGGTTTCCTCTGAAAGTGACTCCTTTATGAGAAGCTAGTGCTGCAGAACCAACCCAATGGAATGCCCATCACATCGCAAGAGTGTTTAATCAAGCTCAATTTTGGAAAGGGTTTAAGGGTGAGGTAAAAATGACTACAGAACAGTTCACTTTGGGGTTTCCAGTGTGACATTCCCAGACTGTGAGAGACAGCTGTGGGAGACATTCAAGGAAAGGATGTGGGCTAATGTGGACCCCTGAGAACTTCCAGCGCAGGCCAGGAAGAATACAGTCTCAGTCTTCAGGAGCGAGAAACCAGACTCTGAGTGTGGTCTTCAGGGGAAACTTTGAGTCACAAGTGCTGCCATTGAGTCCAAAGCCTGCTCGAACCCCTGGCCCACAGCCCAAAGCCAGCAGAAGCCAGAGGTTTGCATGACTCTCCCATCTCCCAAGGTCTTAAGCAAGGACACATTTCTGGTTGAATGGTTGCCACAGTCCAGGGAATTTGAATAGAAGGGTCTCTACAGAGTGGAGGGAGTGGGGGGGGGTCAGCAGTTAGGATTCAGTGAGGATTCACCCACAGGCCATAAGAGGAGGCAGAGAAAATCCTGACTTGCTGAATTCCGAAGCTGTAGATTCTGGAAAGGAACTACTCATTCAAATACACACTGGAATTATAATTTGTTTTGTGTTTTGTTTTTACCTTTTTATAATTAATCGATTTTATTGGTAGAGTTTATATGCAGATCATGATAACAGTTGGCATTAAAAATTTGAACCAGGCTGAGGATTTAGCTCAAGTGGTACCGCATCAAGCTTGGACACAAAAGGGCCCGAGTTCGACCCCTGGTACCACAAAAAAAGGAAGAAGTACCAGTATACAACAAGACTTAATTTTCATTTTTTCCAATTCTCCTGCCCACCCCACAACTCCCCACCCTTATATATATAAGCTTTGTTTCTTTTTTCCTTTTTAAAATATTGCACTTTCCCCACATTATATACCCCTATCCCTTTTACCACTTGAGTATTTTCTATTTCATAGTATCTATCATATACTCTAGAACTCTTTCTATCTCCAGTTTCTCATAGTTTTTATTGAAATTTCTTTTTCTTTTATTGATATGGGGGTACTTGATGTTTTCTTCGCATAACTTTTTTTCTCTGTCCTCTATTTTTAATTTTTTTCTTGTTTGTTCTTTTCTTTTACTGTTCCTTCATACACTTATTTTCCTTTTACTCCTCAGTAGGATCCCCTATCAGATCCTTCTCTCCTCTTTCACTGATTAATACTTCAAAGTTTACTTCCCTCCTTCTCCCATTTAGCACCCTTTCTATATTAACTAGTATAAACATTAAGCTATGCATACCTTTAAATTCTTAATTAACTCTATTCTATTACTGTTCAATATTGTCTACTTTTAGAAGAGATAAACTTGTCCACTTAGTAGAGAGTTTATAGTTCAATATTTGATTTGTCTTCGTGTTATTATAATTTTACATCACTTTCCTATGTCCTAGGGTGGTTCTCAGTTATGTCAGGATCCAGTTTGCGTCCATTGCCATTATAGTTGCTGTTTTATTACTACAGCCAAAGTGACAAAGTGGTTGCTAACAATTATACTCTCTGTATGCCAACATTTGGATTGCCTGGTAAGCATTAACAATACTGTGGCCCATGCCAGAAAACGAGGTGCTGAGCCAAATACATTGCAGCATTCCCTCTTTAATAAAAGGAAATGGTGGGTCTGTGCCACCCAGGCTGAGGCCTATAGGCAGCCATCCCCGGAGCACATCACTAAACAACAGACACTAATTACAGAGGGCTCCATGCTAACGCAATGCCTCCTATTATAAACAACTCGCAAGCCTTAGCACAAACAAAAATTGGGAAGACAAGGCAAAAAAATCCTACAAAAAGTTCCAAGTCCACCAGAGTGGAGTTTGTACAGGTCATTGAGAGGAAGGAAATCAAATGTCAGGCAGCTGTATCATCGTAAAGATTAGAGGAAATTAACAAGAACCATAAAAAAGATCAGTAAGGTGATCAGTGTATTCAAATAAGATATAATTTCACAGATAATGAATCTAATAAACAAAATATTCAGTGAGTCTAAGGAAGACAATAATAAAAGAGTAGTGGAGCTAAATGAAAAGATACAGAACAATACAGAAAATAATTAAATTCCATGAGAAGGTACCAAAGAAAAAGTCAGGAGATTAAACATTCTATTGAAGTATGGGTAGCAGAGGGGACTAATATGAGAACAGAGTGTCAGAACTAGAACACAGGTCTTTGTCAGTGAATATTTTTTTTTCATCATACAAAATTGTTACACAGCGGTTTTGGTGGCCCTAGCTTTCTTGGGAGGACTGTGGGCCTCTGAGCTGTGGTCCCAACACAGGACCTGGGCTTGGGGTGAATCTGGGTGCGAAGAAAGGAGAGTGTGGCCCTTCCTGGGAGGTCTGTGCCAGTTAGAGATGGGCTAGGGGCACGGAGGCACCAGGACTGTAGGGAGCCATAGCCCCCAGGGTAGGTAAGGGCTGCAAGGGTGGTGGTGGGGGGGATAGAAGCTTCCCCTGCAGCCTAGAGTCACTCTGAGGGGAGGAGCACAGCGAGGGGCCTCCGGTCTACAGTGAGAAGAGCCGTAGTTGCCAGGTAGGTACAGTGCGGCGTAGTTGGGGGCTGGTACCCAAAGCCTCTGCTTCCCTGGGTGGTTGTTTAACCTGGCCCCCAGGGAGGCCCCCAGCGGGCCGGAGCGCTGCCTCCCTGGCTGAAGCGGCCCGGCCTGCGCTCCAGCTCTTGGCCTTCCGCCGTGGCCGGTACTTGTGATCAGCAGAGTCGCGCAAGTGCCGGGCAGGCTCGCAGCCGCTTGGCCTCTTCCGCGAAGGGCCGCTTCTGCTCTTCGCCCAGCAGCTTCCACTGCGCGCCCAGGCACTTGGAGATCTCCGAGATGTGCCTCTTGGGGTTCTGCTGCGCCATCTGGCCACGCTGGGCGGAGCTCCACACCACGAACGCGTTCATGGGTCTCCATACCTTCTTCAAGTGAAGCCCCCCACATACCGAGGGGTTCCCAGCTCCCTCCTGCTCTTGGGGTCTGAAAGGCGAGGAGGTCACGGCAGTAGGAGAGGAGGCTCCAGGTTCCAGGTCTGGCCTATGAAGAGCCGTGCGGTGGGGAAAAGCCTTGGGAGGGCTCCCTGATTTAAATGCCCTCCTCTCGAAGTGAAGCGGAGACCTTCACAGTGTATTTCTTCTTCCCAGTCTGGAGTCGTAAATGAGAAACTCGGGTTCTTAAAAGGTGCTTATCACCCCCAGTTCAGAATCCTTGGAGCCTTTGAGTGCAACGAACTCGGCACACTCCGGGCTGAGTTGAACGCAGAACCTTCTGTGTCTCACGCGCCTGCACTGCGTTCCTTCCAGCTTCTGAGACCCCAGCCGCCGCTCTCTCCCCCTTCCCCCTGCTTTCCCCCTTCCCCCTGGGGTCCAGGAGAGGAGGTGATAAGAGGTGGCAGACTTACCCCGTGGGGCCTCGGAGCTCCAGCAGCTGCCAGGCCCACAGCCCGGATGCCCCGAGCCTCTCCCACGCACATTTCAGGGTCTCTCAGCGAACGGTCCTTGAGAGATAACTTTAAATACCGGAGATCATGAAAAAATGGATCCAGCAGATGTTAGTTAGGTGATGCGAGGAAGATAAGTCTAAGATTAATGGGAAAGAGGGGAAAAAAAAATCAGAAGAGTTCTGCCAAAAGCACAGGGCTGGGGCGAAGGAAACAGTAGCTTTCTCCTTAGTTAGGATTCAGCAAATTCTAGTTGGGCACCATCAGATGTCAACCAACTGCACCACCCAGGGAATTTCTCCAGCCACCTTACAAAGAAAGCAGTGGCTGGTAAGATGGACCCAACTACGTCCTGTTGGTAAGGGGTACAGGAAGACAGTATAATGAGCCTCGTTTGCTCCAAAGGCACCGAGGACCTATGCACACGTATCTGAGGTGTGCTCCACCCTGACGCTGGTCTCCTCAGGGGTGCCTCAGAATCAGTTCCCACACTATGAGGAGCGACGTCTGCTCAAAACCCTGGACAGCCAAATCTTACCTGATGCCTCCCTGAGAACACGGCTTCAGTCCCGTCTGACCCAGGGTTGAAGTACATTGAAACTGATAGGATTTCTAATGAGGCCACTGCACCAAGCAAAATCCTCCAATCCCTGGTGTTTTGATGTGTGAAGACTTACTTTCTAGGGAAATAGGAGCCTCTGGCTGGCCAAGCTGCAGAAGTTTGAAAAGTACCATGCAGTCAAAGGACAAAGAGTTAAAAGAAATTCAGATGGACTTATCCAAGTCGGTGGCTCAGTTTACCTGCTGGTTACTCACTAAATAATGTCACTGGATGGGGTCTGAGGAGATCTCTCCAAAGAGGAGATGGGGAAACATTTCAGGACTGTAATAAAAAGCGTAGGCACATGTACTATACCAAAGAAAAGTGCACAGAAGATATCTGGGTGCTCAGAGGACGAGGTGCACGACAGGGCAAAGGGAATGCTGGGCATTTATGGCACTTGGGGTGGAAGTCTGGAACTTAAAAATCCATAAGAAGAAAGCACAGGATGAATTTACAGGAGAGAGGCATGGGTTCAATTCATAAGGGAAAGGCAAAGGTCCATTTCGCAAGATTTCTGCACCTTTCAACCCTCTTAGCAGTTTTGAAGTGAGTTGCCAGGAAGGTAAACTACAAAAAGCATCATAACCTTGGATAACTTTGTGCTTTGAAGCTGCAGTTTTCTTACAAGTACAATTGAAAGTTTACAGTTCTCCTTTTCTCCTTTCTACCAATCTTTATTTCTTCTCTCCCACTTTAGTGAAGATATGGATTAAGCCCAGATGGGCTTTGGGAGATGAATGGGTAAAAATACATGGTGATGTACACAAAGTATTGTGCAGCCATAGAGACGATGTCATTTGCAGGAAAATCGGCAGAAATCATGGATATCACATTAAGAAAAATACACCAGACACAGAAAGACTCATATTGGATATTATTATTTTGTGAAGTGCAGAGAAGATGAAAAGTAAAACAGCCTGAAAATAGAAGATGCACTATTAGGGATGAAGTGGCCTGAGGAGAGGAAGGCATTGAGAGAGGACAGAGGTGTGAAGATCGTGGGCCTGAGGAAGGTGTGGTGTACGCTCGTGTGGGGATGTTCCAGGGAAGCTCACTGATTTGTACAGTTCATGTGAATGAATAACTCTGCTAGAAAAGAAAATTGAATCACGAAATCTCTTCCTTCCTATCCTTTACTTTGTACACTTTTTTCCAGTTATTAGGAAAATCCAGAATACAAACACACTATTATAATCAGTTTCTGTAAATTAACAATTACAGAATCATGCAAAAGCCACTGACTTCTCATTCCACAGTATTTTCTTTTCACAATGTTTGAAAGCACTAATGGCTTAGAGGGTGGAAATAGAGGCATGATTACTCCAGGCACGGCATCATTCTCAAGGAAGCTGAACAGCCCTTGAACACCTGGAAGACAGTCTTTTTAATTTCTCCACCATGTCCTGGCCCCTGTCTGACCTGGCCATAGGTTTAAGAAATAATTCTCCCATTCTCTCTGGCATAAGAAGAAATTTGTTTTAAGAGTTTTTCTCTGGCTCGTGAGTTGCTTGACTTAAGCTTACTTTTTTCATAAGAAATTTTAGGCCTTACTTTTTTTCATAAGAAATTTTAGGCCTAAGAGATAAATCTGAATTAATCTCAACTTATGTGTATTTCTGAGTTAGTTTATTCCTATAGATAAAATATTTGGGGAAAGAAATTATGCAGTTAATGCACGAGATTTATGAAACTAATTCTCATAAGCAACACGTTCTGTTTTGATTTGGGACTAGTGAGTCATCATTTTTTTCCAGGGTCTCACTTTGTAGTTCAGGCTGGCCCTGAGCTCACTATGTAACCCAGGCAAGCCTGGAACTCAGCAATCCTCCTGTCTCTGCCTCCCGAGTGCTGGAATTACAGACGTGAGCCACCACGCCCGGCTAGTTCACCATTTTTATGAAAGTCGATTTTTAAAACTGTGTCTCTTGTGGTTCCCTTGGGGCATAGAATACTTATATAAGTATATCACACATTTGTTTATGTATCAGTAATGCTTAATTGATGTGAATAACATATGAATTAATGATCTCTATGAGGAGGTAAAAAGGTATGTTTAAATTGGATTGTATGTTGAGGGACCCTATAGAGTAGAGACACTTATATCCCAAAATAACTAAGCAGATGGGAAAAATCAAAGAAAAAAAATCTATCGTTTTGCTTTAAAAAGGTAAGACAAAGTCACAATAAGCTCTTCTGACAAATGTGCAACATGCAAAGTAAATTGATAAATTAATTCCAAACTTTCCTACGAAGAAGAGGACAAGTAAAATCAGTTGATTAATACTTGAGGCACATATGAAGCATAAAAGTGAAGATTAAATGTTGAGAATTCAGCTAACCTTCTTTGATCATAGTAACCATATCAATCATAAACACAACCTTACATAAATACAGAATACACTTAGAATCTCAAGTAGCAAAAAGTAAAACATAGATATATTATACCAGTTATAGAATTCCTAAATGAAAACTCATGTTGTTTAAGAAAAGATACAAATAGGTATCACCTCTCTTGACTTTTCATGTTGTAGAGTGGTAATATTTAGATATTATTCTGTGCTTTGCTGCTGGACTGGAGTCACTCTGGGAGACATACAAATTTAACACTAATGTATTACTTAGCTTGTATGACATCTAAGGGGGTCTTGAATTTACCCTCTTTTCAGAATTTCATATAGTAAAGCCACATACACAGTGGGTACCTTGGTACCCATGCTAATTCTGGGAGCAGCAATGAGTACCGAAAAGACAAATGATTTTGGCTGGAGAGGGAGGCAAGTCACAAAACAATGAATAGAGCCAAGTGCCAGCTTGCACGTCAAGTACCCAATACCCGACAAGCACGGGTGCAAAATTTGCTCACCAAAATACATGCAGTAACTAATTTGATGAGTTTCAAAGCAGGTGAGTCCTAAAATGAAACAGTAAATCAGTTGCCTCCACAACTAACACATTTTAGAAGTTCACCCACTCACTGAATGGCAGTTTTTCTTTGAACATTTTGTAGATTTCAGTTTCTGAGAGAAACCCTTAAAAAGCAAGAAGGTACCAAAAGTCCCTGGGCCAAGAAGCTTATGGTATAATGGGAAGAGAGACAAATGTGGAAGCATAATTTAATCACAGAATCATTTGAGGCTTCTGGTCCGTTTACTCAGACAATATCTAAGTTACACTAATTGTTTATCTAATTTTTAATCCCATCTATCCCACCATTAAAAATACAATGGAAATCCACTTTTAGCCCTAGAAATGGTTACTTTTATTTGGCCTTAGTGGGGAAATGCTAGAACTTACATCACATGGGATAACTCACTCAGATGATGGCCCTGGGCTGGGGAGAACCCAATGAAGACGTTGAAGGCATAGAAAATGCCAGAGCCCAACTAGAGAGAGGTTCCACTGTGGCAGTGACCAGTGCTTCCCATCCAAACAAATCCCACCAGGAAAATAGACATTGAGTAATGGGACCTCGAGAAAAGGATTATAAAGCTATTCTGCTTCACGGTAGTTCACACACATACCGAGATGGGGCAAGGGGTACAGAGGATGTGAAAGGATTAGTAAGCAGCTAAAAGTGACTATTTGTAAACTAAAGATTAGAAGATATGTTGTCAAAGTTTCTGACAAAAATTAAGCCATTTGCAATCATTTTACCACCCTAAGAAGAGAAAATTTCCTACCAGAAACATGTTAGAAATTTCCTTTCAACTGACCTCGCTAAGTATGAAGTCGTTTACATCCTTTAAGAGAAAAAAGGAAACAAAATTTCCATTGATTACGATGCTGAACTAATTCAAATAGAGTGCGCAAGTGAACTTACAGTTAGAATACAGTGTGACAAGTGCCACAACCCGAGTTTACAAGGGAGTCATTCTACCTTGTTCTTAAACAACGGCGATGGAAAGGTGAGAGTTTTAGAGAATAAATGACACAACCAGAAAAAAGTAATTATGAAATAAGTTGTCATAAAACTAAGAGTACAGCGCTACCTTTAAGTTATTCATTCTAAGTTTATATGCCTTGGTTTTTTCTTGTACCAGGAATCCAACATGGGACCTTGCACTTTTGAAGAAGGTACCAGTACTTCTGAGCTAAATCTCTGGCCCTGTACTTTCTAATTTATCCATTAACTTTTCTTATTTTGTAAATTTTGGCTGCATAATTTTGAAATGTTTCCCTTTGAAAAAGAAAGAAATGAATGAGTCAAAATAAACATAGTTTAGAAATTAAATGTTTCTAAAACATTTTTTGAAATATCTTAGTTAATAAATTTCCACATATGAAAAATGAGGTAGCCCAAATATAGCCAGTATTAATATGCATGGTTTTCTTTGACATCCCCCCATATCTTCTCTTCAAAGAATAAGCCCCTGAAAGGAAGTGATAATTTAATGAAAAAGGGCAGAATAATAAGAATTCATAATGAAAAGGGGTAGTTGAACTATTTGGAGAGTCAACATTCTCAGCTAGGATAGAAATATCCATATTGATTGATGCTAACATTTTACAAATGTCACTGAGGCTAAGCTTCTTCTGTTACTGCGTTAGCAAACTTTGTCACATGGACAACACAGATATGATCATTGGCAAATTATCACCTTTTAATTCTCATCCACATATACTTCTGTGGGTCACTACCCTTAGCATCCAGAGGAATGTATTCACAGCCCAAAAATTTCCTGAGGTCCTTCCCAGATATTTATGCTCCACAATAACAATACCATTTTCCCTTCACACATGTTTTCTTTAGAAATGTTAATATGTTGTGCAAATTAATTCTTGGTGTCTCTGGAATCAATATGTTTAATGGTAAGTTAGCATATCTCTTCTCCAAAAGAGGTCTTGCATTATTTTCTTGCTCAAATTTCTTTCTCATTTAAAAGGAAACTCCAATCCTTTACTTTTCAAATCTCAGTCCACTGCCTAACTGAAGAACAGGAAAGCTATGTTTGTCACTCCTATACCGGAAGTCCTAGGGTGGTACTTGTGTCCTTCAAAAGGCACTTCATAATCAGCTTTGCCATTTCCAAAGGACACACCATCATCTTTATGGCTGAATCTGGGTTATAGTGATCAGACACAACAGTGTATGAAGATGTGCAGAAGGACTTTCATATCAACCTCACATTCTGTTCATTATTGCTTCTGGCAAATGTTCAAGTTCATTGTATGGAAGATGCAATGCTATTTTTGTAACTATGGGATTCATGATTTTACCATGTACCTTATGACCACAAAGCAGCTCACTAAATCAAACAATGGACCAACCTTAGGTTCAGGCCTCTTGATGGAGGATGAACAACACTTTAGAAGCCTGGAAAGGGGGATGCCCAGGGCTAAAGAAAAACAGATAACAGAGACTTGCATAGTATATGGAGGCTGGGGGGGGCAGTGCCTCAGAGTGGGCGAAGACAAAGACAAAGACATTCTGAGTTTGTTACTATTTTGGAGGTCATAGGGAGTATAGATGACTCACAAGATGGTGGTAATCATATGGTAATGAGGATTTTATGCTAATGAGATCTTAGGTTGATAAGGAGCTTATGTTGATTAGGACAATGAGATGAACAAACCATCCTTATAACAGGTGGGATGAGTTAAACTGATAAGAAATTTGCCCCTTCCCAGGTGAAATCTTTCTCTTTTAGTGTGATTACTTGGTTCTTAAAGAGGTAGCATGTCTTCAACTCATGTCTTCTTGCCCTTGAGCATCATAGCATCACTGGACACTTAGTCTACAGATGGCCTCTTTCATAATTTAACTGTGAAATGATTTTTTTTTTCCCTCAAAAGTAGGTAGAATGGCTCCTGACAGCCTCTCACCTTCAAGATACAGTTCCTGCTTTGACCATTAACTCTTTGGTTGTGTGGTGTTCTTTGAACTGGATTAGATGGACACAAGAACCAAAGATAGCAAATAGAATTGGCTCTTCTAACATAAATTTTACTGACCAATTATGAAATTGCGAATGATCATTATGCAACTTGAACATATGTCAGGTAAGAAGTCATACTTTCCCAGGTGTAACACTGTGTTCAGAGGCTTAAGATGCACTACACTAAACTAGAAGGAGGTACGCTGTCTTATGTATATGACAGAGCTGTAAAAAAAAAAGGGGGGGGACTTACCATGCTTGGAGTAATTGACCCTGCCATATTCACATTTTGTTGAGCCTAACGTTTATAAAGTATGGCTGCAACAATACTTGTAAAAAGAAATAGTAGATATCAGGTGTAGAAGAGGCCTTATAAGTAAAAATTATCAGATATTAAGATTAATTAAATTCACAGTAAGTGCAACTCATAGTACTCATAGTACTCTTGTACAATGGAATACAGAGAAATGTATTCAAAGCCCAAAGGATTTCCTGAGGTCCC
>PVIC010036058.1:0-18753 GCA_004025085.1 Thryonomys swinderianus
GATGGAAAATCTAGAAGAAATGGATAGATTCCTAGACTCATATGAACTTCCAAAGCTGAATGAAGAGGATATAAAAATGTTAAACAATCCGATATCAATCTGGGAAATTGAAAATGTAATAAAAAAACTACCAACAAAGAAAAGCCCTGGTCCTGATGGCTTCACTGCTGAATTCTACAAAACTTTTAAAGAAGAGTTAGTACCAGTTATTCTCAATCTATTTAATGAAATTGAAATGGAAGCAGTAGTCCCCAAATCATTCCTTGAAGCAACCATCACCTTGATTTCAAAGGCAGGGAAAGATCCCACCAAAAAAGAAAACTACAGGCCAATCTCTCTAATGAACATTGACACAATAATCCTCCATAAGATACTTGCAAACAGAATACAGAGAGTTATTAAGAAAATCATACACCCTGATCAAGTTGGATTTATCCCAGGGATGCAAGGCTGGTTCAACATATGTAAATCAATGAATGTAATACACTATATTAACAGACTCAAGGACAAAAACCACATGATTATCTCAATAGATGCAGAAAAAGAATTTGACAAAATCCAACACCCTTTTATGATCAAAACCCTACAGAGAATTGGAATCGATGGACTTTATCTCAATTTAATACAAGCTATTTATGAGAAAACAACAGCCAGCATCATACTCAATGGGCAAAAACTGAAACCTTTTACACTAAGGTCAGGAACAAGGCAAGGATGCCCGCTGTCACCACTCTTGTTCAATATAGTACTAGAAACATTAGCCATAGCAATCAGGCAGGACAAAGATGTAAAAGTCATAAAGATAGGAAAGGAAGAAGTTAAACTGGCATTATTTGCTGATGATATGATACTCTATCTTGAAGATGCTAAAAACTCAACCAAGAGACTGCTAGACTTAATTACCAAATTTGGTAGTGGTGCTGGATACAGCGTCAATGCTCAAAAACCAACAGCCTTTGTCTACATAAACAACAGATTCACTGAAAGAGAAATTGGGGAGGCAATCCCTTTCACAGTAGCACCCAGAAAAATGAAATATCTAGGAATCAACCTAACAAAGGAAGTGAAAGACCTCTAGTCTGAAAACTATAGGACTCTGAAAAGTGAGATAGAAAAGGAAACCAGAAAGTGGAAAGATATCCCTTGTTCCTGGGTCGGAAGAACCAACATTGTCAAAATGGCTATACTCCCACAACTAGTATATAGATTCAATGCAATTCCAATTGAAATTCCAACGGTATACTTCACAGAGCTAGAGAAAATAATACAAAAATTCACCTGGAACCACAAGAAACCTAGAATAGGAAAATCAATTCTAAGCAACCACGACAAGGCAGGAGGTATTACAATTCCCAATTTAAAACTGTACTATATAGCCGCCGTGATAAAAACTGCATGGTACTGGCAAAGTAGCAGACCAGAGGACCAGTGGAATAGATTAGAAGACCCAGAAACAACTCCAGATACACTAAGCCACCTTATCTTTGACAAAGGACCCAAACATCCCCAATGGAAGAAAGACAGCCTATTTAACAAATGTTTCTGGAAAAACTGGGCTTTAGCCTGCCAAAAGCTAAAGCTAGACCTATCTCTTTCACCATGCACAAAACTAAACTCACAGTGGATACGAGACTTAAACATTAAAACAGAAACAATAAGCCTGCTGGTAAACAGGCTTGGTAAAACTCTTGGAGTCATTGGCTTAGGCAGATACTTTATGAATAAAACCTGTATAGCACAAGAACTAGCAGAAAGAATCAACAAATGGGATCTCATCCTACTGAAAAGCTTCTGCACAGCCAAAGAAGTCGCTGGTGCTTCTAGAAGACAACCAACAACATGGGAAAAAATCTTTACTAGCTGTGTATCAGACAAAGGGCTATTATCGACAATTTATAAAGAACTCAAACAGATCAGCCTCCCCAAGTTTAAACACCCAATTCAAAAATGTGCAATTGAAGTGAACAGACACTTCTCAGAGGCAGAAATCAAAGCAGCCAAGAAATATGTGAAGAAATGCTCAACATCTCTGGTCATTCGAGAGATGCAAATGAAAACAACATTGAGATTCCACCTCACTCCACAAAGAATGGCTGCGATCACAAAGTCAACCAACGATAAATGCTGGGGTGGCTGTGGGGAGAAAGGAACCCTTCTCCACTGGTGGTGGGATTGCAGACTTGTGCAACCATTGTGGAGATCTTTGTAGAGATTTCTCAGGAAACTAGGACTATGGGTCCCATTTGACCCTGCTATACCCCTGCTAGGAATATACCCAAAAGAACTTAAAAACTCACATTGGAAAGACCGATGTACACCCTTGTTCATAGCAGCTCAGTTTTTGATAGCTCAATCTTGGAAACAGGTCAAATGTCCATCAACTGGAGAGTGGATAAAGAAGATGTGTTTTTTTTTTTTTACAAAATGGAGTATTACTCTGCCATAAAGAAGGACAAGATCGATCCATTTAAGTGCAAATGGAGACATCTGGAGGATATACTAAACTTGGTGTGGGAATGTGATGAGGGGAAGGAATAAATATGATACAGAAAGAAAATAAAAGAGCATGTATAGAGGGGGGAGGGGGGAGTGGGTGGGGATATGGGTAAAAATGAGAATTAACTTGTGGCATATACTGGTACAAATTTCCCAATATTATATGTGATTTTGAGATGTATATAAATTGTACCAATAAAGAATTTAATAAAAAATGTGAAAAAAAAAGAAATAGCCCAAATGTCCATCACCTGGAGACTGGATATAGAGGATGTGGATTTTAAAAACTAAAATGGGGTATTAGCCATAAAGAATGATACATTAGAGTTATTTATACTCAAATGGGTGCACTGAAAAGTGAAGTAAATAAGACACAGATTATGTGAATACCATATCATTTATCTAGTGTGATAAATTGAAGGTATAAATAAAGTCCAGAATAGATGATAGGTACTATGAAATAGGAAGAAAGTGTCCCCAAATTAAAGGGAAATGGGTCAGGAAACAACATAATAAAGAAGGGAAAGAAAAAAAATTGATGGTAAAAAGAAAAAAAAACAGACATAAAGTTTATGTATATGGGGGAGTGAGGAACTGAAGGGAGGGCAGGGGAATGGGAAAAAAATGATAATTAAGATACGTAATGTACAGGCGTGGTGGCTCATGCCTGTAATCCCAGCACTTGAGAGGCAGAGACAGGAGGACTGCTGAGTATGAGGCTTCCCTGGGCTGCATAGTAAGCTCAGGGCCAGCCTGAACTACAAAGTGATACCCTGTCTCAAAAAAAAAAAAAAACAATTTTTTAAAAAAAGATATATAATGTACAAGTACAAATTCTCAATGAGGAATGTGATAATCTCAAAATATACCAGTAAACTCAATTATTTACAGAAATAAATAGAATAATATCTAGAAGGAAGCCTTCCTGACTCCACAACTTTTGCATCATCTCCTCTCTTCTTCTCCATCTTTGCAGACTGCAACTTTACTAGAGCTTCTTTTGTGGACAAACTCAGTAATTTAAATCATACTTTTGGGCTTTTTTTTCTCTTGATTTTCAAAACAGATCTGACTAAAATCCCCTAAGAGTAGCCATGCCACTGCCTCAACATTAGACTGCCTTGAAATTTCTTCCATAAAATGTTAAGTAGGTTGTTACCTTTAGTCTCAGTCTTAGGCAAAGACTCTGGATAAGAGCAAAATGTAGACACATTTTTTGAGAAACCATAATACAAATAATCTGGAATCTAATAGCCACTGTTGTCATTCTTTACAGAAGAAACCTCTTGAGCATGGTCTTTATTATCAGCATTTCTCTCAGCATTCTGGTCTTCTCGGCTCTAACCATAATCTCCTCCTCAAGTATAGCTTTAAGAATTTAAGGGTTGCTTCTTTAGCAGGCATCTCCAAACTTCTCAAACTCTTCCCTCAAGTCAATTCCAAAAGCTCCTGAATGACATGATAAGGTACAATCACAACAATGCCCCCACTCCTGGTACCAAAGTTGGTCTTAGTTACTTTTTTTTCTTACTGAGATGGAACACCTGAAACCCATAGTCAAAGGAGGAAAAGTTTATTTGGCCTACTATTTGTAGAAGTTTTAGTCCATAGCTTGCTGCAAGGAAGAGTGGCATGGCAGATGGGCATTACAAAAAAGAAACAGTAGTTCATGAAGTGAAAGGCAAGAAACACAAAAGCAGCAAAGTAGTAAAGAAGTACTGAGCAGCACAAGCAGCAGCCATGCTTGCTTTTAAATTTCATGTAGGGTATGCACCCTTTTCAGGGAACCAACTATATTCGAAATGGGTCACAATTAATTCCTGTATTATAGCCTTGATCTCCACATCACAATCACACACCATAGATACGGGATCTCTGAATACTCATCAATAAATATAAAACAGTCTAAGGATAAACTGATATGTATATAACAACTTATTAAAGATAAGAAAATGTTAAGAACTGTAAGACGAGTATTGACATATTCTACTAATTAGTCTAAAGTATTTAATATGGTTATATCATGCTTCTGAGGAGACCAGGAGGAAACTGAGTTCATGTTGAAGAACTAAAGATTATCTTAATGAGAAACTAATGAATATTATATGCAGATTTTTCCAGATTTTATCAGATTAGTACAAAGCAGAGCATTACATCGTTCCTTGTTAGAATCCTCAAAATTTTAATCTTTCTGTAAATTTTGCACATGATGTAAGTCCAGAACATGAAAGAAGCAAGGAGTAAGTGAAAGCATAAATGGGAATTAGAAGGAATTACAAAACTGAAAATCATGTTGCCTTATTTAATTATGAGGAAATATTTCCCATAATATTTTTCTCCTTTAAAATTTTACTAAAAATAATACTCTATCCTTTGGCTATAGCAAATAAAATCCTGGCCTTGATTCTCCAAGCAGTTGTGTTGAAAGAAACCATATTTTCACAAAGTTGGCAAGATAATATGTCAAGAATTTGTATGTGAGTAACAAGCTCTCTTCCAAAATACTTATCATTAGATTACTTTTTCAAACTGTTTCATAACATAAAAATTATATTTGATAGCCAATTTTAATACCTTCTCTCTGATAATCTAAGTTTTAGTCAAATTGGGGAAAATCATACTTTACAAGTAACTGAAAATTGTAAGTCTGTGGACAAAAATAGTTGTGATCAGTCCTTCACTGTCCCTGTAATTTGAGAATGGGGATGTTGGCAGAGTTACACAGTTTTACATATCTGGGAAACCTCTACTAACCTATTGGCATTGTTCCTAGCAGTCTAGATGAAGAGAAATAGCCCTTGTATCATAGGAGGGAAAGGTATCCCTTTGAAGTCAAATTATAGAGCATCCTCAGTGCAGCTATGAACTCAGACCCAGCTATTCAGGCTTTTGAATTTCTGACCTAAATATAACACAGCAATGCATGCTTCAATATACAACTTTTTCAAGTTTTGGTCAGATTTATATGAGAAAACCAAACACCCAGGTTTTAGAAGCATTATGTGCATAATATAAAATGAATAAATGTAAGTAAAACACAAATACTGTCTGTATTTGTATTTAATAGATGTGGCTATAATCATTAGTTGGGCGCACTAAAAATGGTCCCTTAGTGAGACAGATGCTTTCCAGTTTGGTGCTTTTGTTTAGTTTATGCTTAAATGAAACAAACCTTTTTTGGATTGATAATCAAATCTAGAGCTGTGTACATGCTAAAAAAGCACCCTTCCAAAAATCTGTATCCCTAGTCTCTTAAAATTTGTACTTTCAATAAGTTGAAAAGAATGATTTAATTATGATTTTCTTATAATAATGCTATGTACTATAAGTAGACTATAGTGTACATTATAATTCCACAGTAAGCCTTGAAAATTGTTTTCTTAAATTTATATCATACTTACAAATAATGCTGTCAAATAGGCAGAAAATTCAGTTACAACTCTTAAAAATTAATGCATAAAAATCGTCTATATTGATAGGATATTTTATTGTGTCAGTACACACAAGCACTGTGTAATCTATATACTCATTTATCATTTTCTTTCTTTCTTTCTTTCTTTCTTTCTTTCTTTCTTTCTTTCTTTCTTTCTTTCTTTTTCTTTCTCTCTCTCTTTCTTTCTTTCTTTCTTTCTTTCTTTCTTTCTTTCTTTCTTTCTTTCTTTCTTTCTTTCTTTCTTTCTTTCTTTCTTTCTTTCTTTCTTTCTTTCTTCTTTCCTTTGAGTCTCACTTTGTAGTTCAGGCTGACCTTGAATTCTGGCCTTGCCCAGGCTGGCCTCAAGTGCTGGGATTAAAGGCATGAGCCACCACACCTGACCATTTTTCATTTCTTTATGGTAAAAATGTCACCAGACAGGGTCCAAGGATGATCCCCAAGGAAGTTTCTGAAGCTGAGATAAAGAAGTAGCCCACACTACTTATAGAATATGTTTGCAGGTTCCCTGAGTAAGAGGCACAGGAAACATTTATTAGGTATAAATTTAATGGTACACAGTAGAATGCAATCATTCAGAGGAGTACAATCCATTCTGATCTGTACCTAGGTATACTTATGGGTCTAGGAACATATCCTCCTTCAAGATGGGTGATGCAAGATGTGTGTTCCCATTGTGTGGTAGGCTACCCATCTGGTGGGCTATTCATGCCAATCAGTTAGGTTTGTTTGAAAGTGAGATATACTGCTCACTAATATTGCTGCTCCCTTGAAAGCAGGGGTAATGTTTATAGAGCTGAACGGCGCAGGTCTGGAGCTTATGCCATCGTTAATACTCAGGAATTTTTTGAGCTAGTTTCCTTGACGGGAAAAATGCTTGAGTAACTTTCACATCTTGATGCTGAAGTTTTTCTTAAAAGTATGGTTTTAAAATTCCAATTTTCTTTTCTCCTGTCTTTATTTCTTCCATCAACCTTGAAAATATTTCAAATCTTTTTAAAAAAATATGTACTGTGTTAATTTTATCCTACTGTGGATGGCTTGGAAAAGTTAAATGAATCAGCTAAAGGAACACAACTCTTTCCATCCTTTGGACCTAACTAAGGAAAGAATAAATATTTCCCATTGGTAAGAGTGACACTTTTGGCCTTTTGTGTGACTCTGTGAGGAAAGCAAGGTTTTTTTAGTGAGTTTGATTGTTTCTTTTGCTTATAAGTGAAAAGACAAATAGATCTGATACTGAATGCTGTCTCTGCGACTGCAGTAATGATTACAACCATTGATTATATGTTAGATAACTCCTAGGAAGAGTGAAAGTTAGGGAGAATTTTACAGAGTAAATACTACAGTTATTCTCATTACATAGATGGAGGAACTGAACTGTGGAACACACAAAAAATGAGTGAAAGGAAAGTGAGATAAAGGGGAGGAGAGAGAGATTTTTGTTATTTGATGACTATCAGGTATTTAATTCTTTATTTCCTTCAACGTCACCAAAATAAGAACTGAGTATTTGTGGAAGATATGCTGAAAATAAACATTTTACTCATTAAATTTTGTAACTTACATACTAATTGACAGATTTCTGTGGAAAATATCTTTGCAGAATATTATGGACACAGCTCTTTGTTTAGATTTATACATGCATATTTGATAAATTAGAAATAATATGAAAAGCATGAAATATTATAGGTCTATAAAAGTCTGAGAGGTATCTTTTTAAAACTAAATAAAATATTCAAGTTTAAATAGGAAAAAAGATGGAGGACTCAGGTACGGAACCCGGGCACCATTCCATTTCCACCGCAGAGGACTGAGGCCTGCTAGGTGGCTCAAACCACACTCTGGAGCTGTGTTGTGAGGATCCATGCCTGAGAGGAGCCAGAGCCACTTCCTGTGTCCCTCCACATAGGAGCCACTCTGAGAGACCAGGCAAGATTAAAAAAAAAGAAAAAAGGAGGAATCTAGCTTCTGTTTTGCAATCTACCCCGAGATCCCTCTATTCAACTCTTGTCTCCACATCCTCTCCTATCTTTCTGTCAGAAGCAATTCCCAGAAGTAAAAGACTCTTAGGCAGCCCAATTTCTTCTCCTGTACTATTATAAGAAGGTGTGCAAAGTCTCCAATGGTCTTAACAGCATACAGTTGGTACTGTTTTATATACATTCTTTTATCCTCTATTACCCGCTGGCATATATGAGGTTCTTGACTCTAGGGGATCTTCATAAATCTGCTAACCCTATTTCATTCTTCTTGAGTCTCCCTACCTCCGTAATTCCGCAGTGACCTTTCATCCCCAATGGGTTCTGGGGTACATTTATGATATACAAGTTGTATACACATTGCTGATTAATGCTAAATTTTGGTATATAGACATAGAGGTAACTCATAAGCTCAAAGACTTCAGAATAGAACTTAACAAAACTTTTCATTTTATTTACTGTGTCTAATGCTGATATTGGCACTGATTGTATTATGGTAACAAAGATGATATGATGGTTCTGCTCAAATACCTCCCATGATGTGTCAGAACTGGGACATCTCAAGGGTCATTACAGGTTCAAGTAGGACACCCCCGGAAGGTGCCATATGCAAAGGGCCCCAGATAATAGAAAGAGACCTGCAACAAACATTGCACTGTCATCAGGCAAAGAATCAAACAAATAGCATTAATAACAACAAAAGAGTAGAAATGAAAAAAATATACAAAAAAAGACACAAAAATCACCACAACAGGGAAATTCAGAGAAAAGGGAAATAGAGCAAGCTGAAACTCAAACACCAGGAATCTTTGAGAGAGTAACTAAGGCAGATCTAGTAAAATGGAAATCAGAATTCATCTGTGATATCAAACAGATATACTATACAGAGTGAAAGACATCATTAAAGAAGACATCAGTGGGTTGATAGAATCCAAGATAGCAGAAGCAATGGAACCTTTTAAAAAGCTTCAAGCAGAACGCCAGGGAATGATGAAGGAGAAGGAAAGCTTGAGCAGTAGGATGAATGAAGCAGAGAACTGAATCTCAGACCTAGAGGACAGCATAGTAGCCAATGAGCAGAAAAGACATAATCAATGGAAAAGAGCAAGGGACCATGAGAAATCAATCCAACAGCTTCTAGATGACTCAATGAAAAATAACACAAGACTAATTGGAGTCACTGAGGAAGCAGGAGACAGTATAAAAGACAATAAAAAACTATTGTCAGAGATAACAACAGAAAACTACACAAGAAAAGAAATGGACATACACATGAATGAGGCCTATAGGACTCTAAAAAGACATGACATAAAAATATCTACACCTAGACATATAATTATCAAGGATCCAGATGCACAACAAAAGAATAAAATACTGAAAGCAGTGAGAGAAAGGAAGAAAATCACCTAAAAAGGGAAGCCCTTTAGGATCACAGCAGACTTTTCAACACAAACACTCAATGCAAGGAGAGTGTGGAGGGAAGTATTTCAAGCATTGCTGGAAAACAATCTCCAACCTAGAATGTTGTATCTTGCAAAACTATATTTCAGAATAGATGGAGAAATAAGGTACTTCCATGATAAAGAACACCTGAATAACTTTGCAAATATGAAACCTGCACTCTAAAGAACATCCTGGAAAAAAGAAAAACACAGAAAATTCCATACCCACAAGACCCAGGACAGTGAATTCATTGGGGCAAAAAAGAAACTAAACAGAAAAGGGGAAAAGCAAGGAAGATAAGAACCAAGAACAGGGAAACATGGCAGCTCTGAATATGTCCATATCAGTCATAACCATTAATGTCAATGGACTCAGTGGGCCAATTGAAAGACACAGACTACCAGAGTGGATCAAAAAGCAAGATCCTACATTCTGTTGAATACAGGAAACACACCTAATTCGGAAGAAAACCCATATACTGAAAATTAAAGGTTGGAAAACAATCCTCCATGCCACAGGAAACTGCAAAAAAGCAGGAGTGGCTATCTTATTCACAGATAAAATAGATTTCAAACCCAAATTGATTAAAAGAGATAAAGAACGTCACTATGTTCTTCTACAGGGAACTATCCAAGAGAAAGAAATAAGAATCATAACTATTTGTGCATCAAACTCTAATGCACCCAACTATATAAAACAAACAGTAATGGACACGAAAACCCAGATAACCACAAATGCAATAGTAGGGGACTTCAATACTTCACTATCACAAATGGACAGATAATCTGGACAAAGAGTCAGTAAAGAAATAGTTGAGCTCAGTCAAATTTTTCAGCAAATGGGCTTATTAGATGCCTACATAATTTTTCACCCTACAAAGCCAGAGTACACCTTTTTCTCAGCTGCTCATGGATCATTCTCCAAAATAGGTAACATTCTAGTTCATAGAACAGGCATAAGTAAATGCAAAGGAATGAAAGTTATCTCCTGCATACAATCAGAACATAGTGCCTTGAAACTGGACCTGAATAGCAAAAGAAATTCCAAGATCTTCACCAACACATGGAATTGAACAATACTCTGTTGATCAACCAGTGGGCCACAAAAGAAATTAAAAAAGAAATTAAACAGTTTCTACAAATAAACAACAACCCCAGCACAACATACAGGAAATTATGGGACACAATGAAAGCAGTTCTATGAGGGAAATTCATTGAAGTGAATGCCTACATTCAGAAAATAGAGCAAAGCGAAATAAACAATCTAAAGATGAACCTCAGACAACTAGAAAACGAGGCGCAAAACAAACCCAAAACACACACTAGGGAGGAAATTATAAGGATCAAAGCAGAAGTTAATGCAATGGACACAAAGAGAACAATACAAAGAATCAATGAATTAGAGTTCATTGATAAAGGCTCAAATCCACGCTATAAGGATTGAAAATGGGGAAATCAGCACAGACCCAGAGGAAGCCCAAAGGATCATAAACATGTACTTTGAAAATCTGTACTCCAAGAAGATGGAAATTCTAGAAGAAATGGATAGATTCCTAGACATATATGAACTTCCATAGCTGAATGAAGAAGATATAAAAATGTTAAACAACCCGATATCAATCTGGGAAATTGAAAATGTAATTAAAAACCAACCAACAAAGAAAAGCCCTGGTCCTGATAGCCTCACTGCTGAATTCTACAAAACTTTTAAAGAAGAGTGAATGCCAGTACTTCTCAATCTTTTTAATGAAATTGAAAAGGAAGCAGTACTCCCCAAATCATTCCTTGAAGCAACCATCACCTTGATTCCAAAGGCAGGGAAAGATCCCACCAAAAAACAAAACTACAGGGCAATTTCTCAAATGAACATTGACGCAAAAATCCTCAATGAGATACTTGCAAACAGAATACAGAGAGTTATCAAGAAAATCATACACCCTGATCAAGTAGGATTTATCCCAGGGATTCAAGACTGGTTCAATGTACATAAATCAATCAATGTAATACACTGTATTAACAGACTCAAGAACAAAAACCATATGATTATCTCCATACATGCAGAAAAAGCATTTGATAAAATCCAACATCCATTTTTTATCAAAACCCTATAGAGAATCAAAATCGATGGACTGTATCTCAATTTAATACAAACTATTTATGAGAAACCAACAGCCAGCATCATACTGAATGGTCAAAACCTGGAACCTTTTACACTAAGATCAGGAACAAGACAAGGATACCTTGTTGTCACCACTCTTGTTCAACATATTTCTGGAAAAATTAGCCATAGCAATCAGGCAGGACAAAATATAAAAGGAATAAAGATAGGAAAGGAAGAAGTTAAACTGTCATTATTTGCTGATGATATGATCCTCTATCTAGAAGATCCTAAAAACTCAACCAAAAGAGTGCTAGACTTAATTACCAAATTTAGTAGTGTTGCTGGATACAAGGTTAACCCTCAAAAATCAACAGCCTTTGTCTACACAAACCACAGACTCACTGAAAGAGGAATTGGGGAATCAACAGCTTTTTTCTACACAAAGAATTGACTCAGTGAAAGAGAAATTGGGGACTCAGTACCTTTCACAGTAGCACCCAAAGAAATGAAATATCTAGGTATCAACCTAAGAAAGGAAGTGACAGACCTCTACTCTGAAAACTATAGGACTCTGCAAAATGAGATAGAAAAGGAGATCAGAAAGTAGAAAGACATCCCTTGTTCCTGAGTAGGGAGAACTAACATCTTGAAAATGGCTATACTCCCACAGCTACGATACAGATTCAATGCAATTCCAATTGTAATTCCAATGCTATATTTCACAGAACAGATAAAATAATACAAAAATTCATCTGGAACCACAGGAAACCTAGAATAGCAAAATCAATTCTAAGCAACCATGACATGGCAGGGGGTATTACAATCCCCAACTTAAAACTCTACTATAAACTACTGTGATAAAAACTGCATGGTATTGGCAAAGTAACAGACCTGAGGACCAATGGAATAGATTAGAAGACCCAGAAACAACTCCAGATATACTAAGCCACCTTATTTTTGACAAAGGAGCCAAACATCCCCAGTGGAAGAAAGACAGCCTCTTTAACAAACGTTGCTGGAAAAACTGGGCTTTAACCTGCCAAAAACTTAAGCTGGGCCTATCTCTGTCATTGTGTACAAAACTAAATTAGCAACAGATTCGAGACTTAAACAGTAAAACAGAAACAATAAGCCCGCTGGAAAACAGGTTAGGTAAAACTCTTGGAGACACTGGCTTAGGCAGAGACTTTATGAATAAAACCTCTATAGCACAAGAACTAGCAGAAAGAATCAACAAATGGGATATTGTTCTGAACAGCTTCTACACAGAAAAGTCACTGGCACTGCTAAAAGACAAACAATAACGTGTAAAAATCTTTACTAGCTGTTTATCAGACAAAGGACTATTATCTACAATATATAAAGGACTAAACAGATCAGCCCCCCCAAGTTTAAAAACCCAATTCAAAAATGGGCATCTGAAATGAACAGACACTTCTCAGAGGCAGAAGTCAAAGCAGACAAGAAGCATATGAAGAAATGTTCAACATCACTGGTCATTCATCAGAGGCAAATGAAAACAACACTGAGATTTCATCTCACTGCACAAAGAATGGACTCTTACAAAATCAACCAACAGTAAATGCTGGAGAGGCTGTGAGGAGAAAGGAACCTTTCTCCACTGTTGGTGTGATTGCGGACTTGTGCAACAATTATGGAAATCTGTGTGGAGACTCCGCAGAGAACTGGGACTAGGGGTCCCATTTGACCCTGCTATCTCCCTGCTAGGAATATACCCAAAGGAATTTTAAAAGTCACATTGGAAAGACAGATGTATACCCTTGTTCATTGCAGTTCAGTTCATAAAAGCTCAATCTTGGAAACAACACAAATGCACATCATTGGGAGACTGAATGAAGAAGATGTGTTTTTTTTAAATTATAAAATGGAGTATGATTCTGTCAGAAAGAATGACAAGATCTATTAATTTATGTGCAAATGGATACACCTGGAGGACACAGTAATAAGTGAAATAAATAGATCACAGATAGGCAAATACCGGATCTTCTTTTTGATATGAGCTCCTGTAGATGAAAATGAGCTCTAGAAAGTATGACAGGTTTTGTAGAATGGGAAATTTCCAAAGGAAATTTGGTGTGGGAATGTAATGAGGGAAGGAATAAATATGATTCGGAAAGAAAATAAAAAAGCATGTATATAGGGAGTGGGGAGGTGTGGGTTGGTAGGAATATGGGTGAAAATGAGAATTGTCTTTTGTCATATATTGGTACAAATTCCCCAATGTTATGTGTGATTGTGAAATGTATATAAATTATACCAATAAAGAACTCAATTAAAAAAAGAAAAAGTTGACTGCCATTAATAAATTAATTAATTAAATTATTTTCAATTTCATATCAGTATATTTGATTGAGCCAGTTTACATGCAATTCAATGTTCTCTATAAAAAGTACTGACCTCTTGGAAGCCCGCCCACCGTCCCACTATATCCCGGAAGCGGCGCGGACTCGACTGCTGGGAACCGTACATTTCCAGAGGACTGAAGGCCACCAACTGGCCCACTGCATCTCGGGAGCTGCGTGGACTTGGCTGCAGGGCAGCGTCCGTTTCTGGTGGACTGAGAGCAGCCCACCAGCCCACTGTATCCCGGGAACTGCGCGGACTCGGCTGCTGGGCACCGTCCTTTTCTGGTGGACTGAAGCCCACCAACTGGCCCACTGTACCATGGGAGCTGTGTGGACTCCGCTGCCGGGCACCATCCATTTCCGGTGGACTGAAGACCACCCACCGGCCCTCTGTATCCTGGAGCTGTGCAGTGAGGAGTCAGGTACGGACCCTGGGCGCCAGCCACACCACGGAGGGTTGAGGGGCTCTGCCCACCCCAACCCCACCCCGGAGCTGCGTTGTTAGGACCCAGGTCCTAGAGGAGCTGGAGCCATCTCATGTGTCCCTCCACAGGAGGCGTGCTCCTGGAGCCACATTGAGACACCAGGCAAGATTAAAAAAAAAGGGGGAATCCAGATTCTATTTTACCATCTACACCTATATCTCTCTATTCACCTATTGTCCTAACACCCTCTCCTATATTCCTGTCAGAAGCAATACCCACAAGTAAAAGATCCTTAGACTGCCCTATTTTTTCTTCTGTACTATTATAAGAAGCTGTGCAAAGCCTCCAACTGTCTTACAGGATACAGTTGGTATTGTTGTACATATGCCCTTTTGTCCTGTAGTACCTGCTGGCATATATGAGGTTCTAGGGTATAGGTGATCTTCCTAAATCAGCTAACCCTATTTCATTCTCCTCCTGTCTCCCTACCTCCCTGATTCCCCAGTGACCTTTTATCCCCAAAGGGCTCTGGGGCTACATTTATGATCTGTATGTTGTATACACATTGCTGATTAATTCTAAATTCTGGGATATAGCCATAGAGGTAACTCCTAAGCTCAAAGTCTCCAGAGTAGAATTTAACAAAACTATTTACCTTATTTACTGTGTTTAATACTGGTATTGGCATTTATTGTATTATTATGGTAACAAACATGATGTGATTGTTCTGCTCAAATACTTACCATGATGTGTCAGAACTGAGAACTCTCAAGGGTCATTATAGATTCAAGGAGGACCCCTCAGGAAAGTGCCACATCCAAAGGGGCCCAGATAATAGAAAGAGACCTGCAACAAACATTGCCCTGTCATCAGACAAAGAAGAGCATTAATAACAATGAAAGAGTACAAATGAGAAAATACACAAAAAAACAGACACAAAGATCACCACCACAGGGAAACTCAGAGAAAAGGGACATAGGCCAAACTGAAACTCAAACACCAGGACTCTTGGAGATAGTAACTAAAGAGGATCTAGTAAAATGGAAATCAGAACTCATCTCTGAGATCAAAACAAAGATACTGTCCACAGTGAAAGACATCATTAAAGAAGAGATCAGTGAGATGATAGAATCCAAGATAGCAGAAGCAATGGAACCTTTTAAACAGCTTCAAGCAGAGCTCCAGGGAATGATGAAGGAGAATGAAAGCTTGAGCTGTAGGATGAATGAAGCAGAGAAATGAATCTCAGACCTAGAGGACAGCATAGCAGCCAATGAGCAGGAAAGGTATAATCTATGGAAAAGAGCAAGGGACCATGAGAAATCAATCCACAGCTTCTAGATGACTCAAAGAAAAATAACATAAGACTGATTGGAGTCACTGAGGAAGCAGGAGTCAGTGTAAAAGATATAAAAAAGCTATTGTCAAAGATAGCAACAGAAAACGTCACAGGAAAAGATATAGACATACAGATAAATGAGGCATATTGGACTCCAAAACACAGTGACATAAAAATATCTACACCTAGACACATAATTATCAAGGTTCCAGATGTACAACAAAATAATGAAATAGTGAAATCAGTGAGAGAAAGGAAGAAAATTACCTGCAAAGTGAAGCCCATTTGGATCACAGCAGAATTTTCAACACAAACACTCCAGTGCAAGGAGAGTGTGGAGGAAAGTATTTCAAGTACTGTAGGAAAACAACCTCCAATTTGACTGATGTATCCTGCAAAACTATCTTTCAGAATAGATGGGGAAATAAGATACTTCCATAATAAAGAACACCTGAAAAATTTCTCATATATGAAACCTGCACTCCAAAACATCCTAAAGAACATCTTGGAAAAAAACAGAAAATTCCATACCCATGAGACCCAGGACAGTGAATTCATTGGGGCAAACAGGAGACAAAATAGAAAAGGGGAAATGCAAAGAAGAAAAGAACCGAGAACAGGGAAACATGGCAGCTCTGAATATGTCCATATCAGTCATAACCATTAATGTCAATGGCCTCAATGGGCCAAATAAAAGACACAGACTTAGCAGATTGGATCAAGAAGCAAGATCGTACAATCTGCAGCATAAAGGAAACCCATCTAATTCCGAAGGAGACCCATAGACTGAAAATAAAAGGTTGGAAAATAATCCTCCATGCCACAGAAAACGGCAAAAAAGGAGGAGTGGCTTTCTTGTTTGCAGATAAAATAGATTTCAACCCAAACTGATTAAAAGAGATAAAGAAGGTCACTATATTCTCATAGAAGGAACTATCCAGGAGAAAGAAATAACACTCATAAATATTTATGCACCGAACTCTAATGCACCGAACTATATAAACAAACATTACTGGACATGAAAAGACAGTTATCCATGAATACAATAGTAGTAGGGGATTGTAATACTCCATTGTCACAAATTGACAGATGAACTGGACAAAGAATCAATAAGAAAATACTTGAATTAAATCAAACTTTTGAGCAAATAGACTTATTAGATGCCTACAGAATTTTTCACCCTTCAAAGTGAGAATATACCTCCTTCTCAGCTGCTCATGGATCATTCTCCAAAATAGATCACATTCTAGTCCATAGAACAAGCTTAAGTAGATGCAAAGGAATCAAAGTTATCCCCTGCACACTATCAGACTATAGTGCCTTGAAGCTGGAGCTGAATAGCAGAAGAAATTCCAAGATCCTCACAAACACATGGAAATTGAACAACACTCTGTTAACCAACCAATCGGCCACAAAAGAAATTAAAGAAGAAATTAAACAGTTTCTACAACTAAACTACAACCCCAGTACAACATACAGGAATTTATGGGACACAATGAAAGCAGTTCTGCGAGGGAAATTCATAGCAGTGAATGCCTACACTCGGAAAATAGCGCAAACTGCAATAAACAATCTAATGATGAACCTCAGACAATTAGAAAAAGAGGAGCAAAACAAACCGAAAGCACATACTAGAGAGGGAATTATAAGGATCAGAGCAGAAATTAATGCAGTGGAGACAAAGAGAACAATACAAAGAATCAATGAATCAAACAGTTGGTTCTTTGAAAGGATAAATCAGATTGACAGACCCTTAGTCACCCTTATCAAACAAAGGAAGGAAAAGGCTCAAATCCATGCTATAAAGAATGAAAATGGGGAAATCAGCACAGACCTAGAAGAAGTCCAAATGATCATAAATACATATTTTGAAAAGCTATACTCCAAGAAGATGGAAAATCTAGAAGAAATGGATAAATTCCTAGACTCATATGAACTTCCAAAGCCGAATGAAGAGGATATAAAAATGTTAAACAATCCAATATCAATCTGGGAAATTGAAAATATAATAAAAAACCCACCAACAAAGAAAAGCCCTGGTCCTGATGGCTTCACTGCTGAATTCTACAAAACTTTTAAAGAAGAGTTAATACCAGTACTTCTCACTCTCTTTAATGAAATTGAAAGGGAAGCAGTACTCCCCAAATTGTTCCTTGAAGCAACCATCACCTTGATTCCAAAGACAGGGAAAGATTCCACCAAAAAAGAAAACTACAGGCCAATCTCTCTAATGAACAGTGACACAAGAATCTTCAATAAGATACTTGAAAACGGAATACAGAGAGTTGTCAAGAAAATCATACACCCTTATCAAGTCAGATTTATCCCAGGGATGCAGGGCTGGTTCAACATATTTAAATCAATCAATGTAATACACTATATTAACAGACTCAAGGACGAAAACCATAGGATTATCTCAGTACATGCAGAAAAAACATTTGATAAAATCCAACACCCATTTATGATCAAAACCCTACAGAAGATTGGAATCGATGAACTTTACCTCAATTTAATAAAAGCTATTTATGAGAAACCAACAGCCATCATCATACTCAATGGGTAAAAACTGAAACCTTTTACACTAAGATCAGGAAGGAGACAAGGATGCCCATTGTCACCACTCTTGTTCAATATATTACTGGAAACATTAGCCGTAGCAATCAGGCAGGACAAAGATATAAAAGGAATAAAGATAGGAAAGGAAGAACTTTGATTATTTGCTGATGATATGATACTCTATCTAGAGGATCCGAAAAACTCAACCAAAAGACTGCTAGACATAATTACCAAATTTGGTAGTGTTGCTGGATACAGGGTCAATGCTCAAAAATCAACAGCCTTTGTCTACACAAAGAACAGATTCATTGAAAGAGAAATTGGGGAGGCAATCACTTTTACAGTAGCACCCAGAAAAATGAAATATCTAGGAATCAACCTAACAAAGGAAGTGGAAGACCTCTACTCTGAAAACTGTAGGACTCTGAAAACTGAGATAGAAAAGGAAACCAGAAAGTGGAAAGATATCCCTTGTTCCTGGGTCAGGAGAACCAACATCGTCAAAATGGCTATACTCCCACAACTACTATATAGATTCAATGCAATTCCAATTGAAATTCCAACGGTATACTTCACAGAGCTAGAGAAAATAATACAAAAATTCATCTGGAAACAC
>PVIC010036059.1:0-18621 GCA_004025085.1 Thryonomys swinderianus
AGGATGGCCTTGAATTCCCTGTGTAGCCCAGGCTAGTCTAGAACTCCTGATCTGCTGTCTCAGCCTCCTGAGTGCTGGATTACAGGCTAGTTCTGTCACACCCACTTTAAAATATGCGGGTTTTTTTGCCAGGAGTGGCTGCTCACAGTTGTAATCCCAGAACTTGGGAGGCTGAGTCAGAATTACTGTGAGTTCAAGGCTTGCCTGGGCTACATGGTGAGTTCAGGGTCAGCCTGAACTACAAAGCAAGACCCTCTCAAAAACTTTTTTTAAAAAGTGTTTTTATGGGCCGGAGGGTTAGCTCAATGGTTCTGGCGCCTGCCTCGCAAGTGCAAGGTACTGAGTTTGATCCCCCGTAACCACATACAATGCTGGGCATGGAGACTCACGCCCACCAGCAATCAACACCACATACCACAGTGCCAGGCGTGGTGGCTCACGCCTGTAATCGCAGCACTCAGGAGGCAGAGGCAGGAGGATTGCTGAGTTTGAGGCTTGCCTGGGCTACATAGTGAGCTCAGGACCAGCCTGAACTACAAAGCGAGACCCTGTCTCAAAAAAAAGTAAGAGTTTTTATTTGTTTTTACAGTATTGGGGTTTGAACCCAGGGAATGCTGAACTATATTCTCAGACCTTTTTTAAACTTTTATTTTGAGATAAGGTCTTGCTAAATTGCCCAGGCTGGGTTTACACTTGCAGTCCTCCTGCTTCAGCTTCCCAAGTAGCTGGGATTGCAGGCATGTGTGGCCATGTCTGGCTAAAAATATGCATTTTTAAAATGAAGTTAGAATCAATGGTTTATAGCAGTCCTTCCCCATTAAAACATCTGAAGAATTCATAGTTTCCCCAGTCAGTTTGGAAGCTGCTGCTCTTTGTTTTTCTGACCTTAGAGAGGAAGTGGAGGTTTGGCAGTGCTGCCTTAGTCCCGGAAGGAACACCCTTTTGAAGTATGCCACCCATTCAACAGTCGCACCTGAACGGTCTCCCAGATGCTGTACACAGAACCGCTGGCGGCCCCCTGCAGGGCCGAGTGAGCTTTGCAGCCTCTGGGAAGGACACAGGAGAACTGATGCCAGGAGGAAAGAAACGGACTCGGGCAAGAGCATTTGGGAAACATCTGAAAGGAAGCTGCTCTTTCTTTTGAAATCTCCACAAGGCCCAAGTCTTGCACCTGCGTCCCTGCAAGTCTGCTTGGGCAGTGCCTCTGGACCTTTTTAGGACTTGAAACTCAGATGTAACAGCGTGTCCTCTTGTGCAAGTAAAGTGGCCGCTAGGGCCCAAACTGTGGGTCTGGGGACTGACTGCTTCACAGTGACCCCCCCTCCCTCTGTAGCCCCAAGGGAAAGATAGATGGGTATTGGCCACGTAGCACAACAGTGCCCCCAGCTTTCCTAGTGCAAAGTTCCAAACGGGAGCATCAGGATTGGGTGGTGTCTTGGTTTTGTTTGGGGACTTTGGTCAAAGTCTCTGGTTTTGCAGCTTGGATCCTGAGGCCCTGACACTCTCATCCCTTGCTTAGCTGCTGCCACAAAAGGGATCCGACTGGCAAACTGAAGCCACTCTTGCCTGCCCCACTTCCACCCACCCTATCCCTGTAGCAGGGAGCAGCAGTCACTGCTCTTCCTTGACCCTACTGCCCTCCTAGCCACTGCCTGATTCTCTGGGCACTTTTGTTAGCATCTCAGACATCCACAGCCTCCATCCCTATGTGCATGCCCTCTTTGGCAGCTCAGTGTCATCCCAACACACCTTCCTGAAACTTCTGTCTCCCTCTAAATATTTTTTCTTTGTTTGTTTTGAGGTAGGCTTTCACCATACAGTTCAGGTTGCTCTTGAACTCACTAGATAGCCCAGTTTGGCCTTGAACTCAAAGCAATCCTCCTGCCTCAGCCTTCTGAGTGCTGGGATTACAGGTGTGAGCCACCAATTTGGCCAAAATTTAACTTCTCACCAAGCTCACATTCTTTTTGCACTGGCCTTGTGCTGAGTCATCCTCCCCACTCAGCACCCTCCCTCCACTCCTCTCGTGCTTCCCTTGCCGGCTCCAGGACTTCCTGGCCTGCTCCCGCAGCTCTCCTGACCTCAGAGCCTTCCCAAGGTCTCAGATCTCCTGTTTTCATCCCTCCTCTTTGAAAATGTACCTGCCATTAGAGGAGCCGTACCAGCTGTGCTTGCGAGGCCAGTCCACCTGCATGTGCTGTCGCGGGCCCTAGGTGCCAGCTCGAGGCACACTCAGCTCCCTGCCTGCGTTCCCCAGTTTGCAGTGGCTCCCCCCTCCTTCCTTAGGCCCCCAGTCTCAAGACCTCAAAGTCAGTTGATTTCAACATCTCTCTGTGTCAGCCAAGTTGGTCAGTTACCATACTTTTTTTTTAAGTTATTGATTATACAAATGAGATTCATAGAAATCAAAAGAAAACCTTCCCCCAAAACATCAAGCATGGTAGTCACAAGGAGAGACTGATTAGGTCTATTGATTAGGCCCGCTGCTTCCTGGTGATCCAGCTATTTTCTCTAGTGTAGAAGATACTGTAATTGGGAGCCAGGCACCAGAACCACTGAGCTAAATCCCCAGCCCAAGACACTGCAATTGGAATATTCATTCTTTAAAGTATTAGCGTTCAAGTTGACAGATGAAAATGATGCATCTAAAATCCTAAGCTCCTACTCTCCTTCCAGACTTTGCATGTCTATACAAGGAGAGGAAGAGAGGGAAACGTCAAATCAATATGAAGATTTATTATTCTGAAATTTAACAATATGTCTATTTCCTCAGCACACATAAAACTACTCTTTTCTCTGGGGGCTGGGGGTACTGAGGAGCAGGCCCATGCTAGGCATGTCTGCTCCCATTGAGCTATATCCCCAGCCTGCGTTCTTTTTTATTTTTCTGGTACTGGGAATCAAACTCAGGACCTTGCACTTGCCAGGCAGGTATAACACCACTGAGCTAAATCCCCAGCCCACCTGCATTCTTTTATTCATTTTTCTTTTTTTGAGACAGGGTCTCACTTTGTAGTTCAGGCTGGCTCTGAGTTCACTATGTAGCCCAGGCAAGTTTCAACCTCAGCAATCCTCCTGTCTCTGCCTCCCAAGTGTTGGGATTACAGGCGTGAGCCACCACGCCTAGCATTGTATGTGGTCACCGGATCGAACTCAGGACCTTGCGCTTTCGAGGCAGGCGCTGGAACCACTGAGCTAAATCTCCAGCCCCAAAAATTCATATTTTAACATTTAATTGTCAAACTGATAATATTAAGATGTGGACCTCTGAGAGGGAATTAAGTCACTAGGGGTGGTGAGACACACCTGTGATCCCGGCTATGCGGGTGGTTTAGGTAGGATGCTTCAAATTTCCAGGCCTGCCTGAGCAACTTAGCGAGGCCCTGTGGCGCAATTAAATGGGATGTAACTCAGTGGTGGCGCATCTCCGGGTTAGATCCTCAGGACTGAAGAAAGACTGGGGCAGGGAGAGGAGACTAATGGCCTTGCCATGTGTTGTGTGGAAGCTGTTCGGCCCCTTTTGCCTGTCTGCCTTCTGCCATAATAGGAGTCAGCAACAAGGTACCATTTTGGAAGCAGAGAACAATAATACTGAATCGATCAGCAGCTTGATCTCAGACCTTTTAGTCTCCAGAATTCTAAACTATTTTTATTAGTACATGTTTGCAATTCATGGAGTTTACAATCATCTTGGGGAGTGGTTGCATGCATAAATTATTATAGCTTGGATTTTTAAAAATCCCCTTCCCAATGCCGGACGTGGTGGCTCACGCCTGTCATCCCAGCACTCGGGAGGCAGAGACAGGAGAATTGCTGAGTTCGCGGCGGCTTGCCTGGGCACCATAGTGAGCTCAGGGCCAGCCTGAACTACAAAGCGAGACCCTGCCTCAAAAAGAAAAAAAAAATTCCCTTCCCCCCCCTTCCTCCAGTTTCCCTATTCTCCTTTTTTGTACTTGTTGATATTACTTGTCTTAACTTATGTTGTGCCGCATAATATTTACATTAATCTGGGTTATAAGGTAAGTTCCTGTACATGGCACATCTTTATTCCTCTCGTTGCCCTTTCCTTCTTTCTCACCCCTTGCCCTTATTCCCATTGCAGGAGATCCATCCCCTTGTCCCCTTCTATCCATTCTTTATCATTTTCTCTGTACTCTACCTCACTCAAATGAGAAATACCATATGGTATTTAAGCTTGTGTTTCTGCTTGATTTCACTTGACATATTTTCCATTTTTCCTACAAATGTCTCACATGTATCACTCTTGATAGCTGAGTAGCATTCCATTATCAATAGATACCACATTTTCTGTAGCCAATCATCCATCCGAGCTATTCCTAGGATTTAGCTCTTACAAATGGTGCTGCCTTAAACACTGATATCATGTGTCACTGTACTATGATGACCTAAGCTCTTTGGGGAAGATACCTACCAAGGAGATTCCTGGGTCATGTGGAATTTCTCACTTCAGTTCTTTGAGAAATCTTCATACTGCTAAGTTCCCAGTATTTATAAATTACCTAGTCTGTGGTACATTTTGTTATTGGAGCACAAACTGAGACAACATGTCTCTTATGAATATACAGATATTTTTTCTTGTTACTAGAAGCATACCATCAGTGAAAATCTCAGCAAACTGTGCTTTCTGTGCTCACACTGTTGCAGGATACTCTCCTAAAGTTATTTTATTGACACTTCTAACAATGAAAGGGCATGCACACCGAATCAAATATATTACCAGCTCTGACCTTGACACCCTCTGCAAGTGATTTCTGCACACCCACTTCTCCACATCTCACACACCCTTGACATTTCTTCCTGCTTCCTGAGCTAGAGGAGGTAGTTGCAGGTTTATCTGTAAACCTAGCAAGCAGAAGTTCCCCTTTGGTTTTCATTGCACAAGACTAAATGTGGCTCAACATATGCTTTATCTTGCAAGAAAGCTTCCTTATTCAAACCTCACTGAGTAAGACCCAGGGCTCCTAGAGGACATATTTTGTTGGTTCACTCATGAACTCAGTGGCCATCCTTTCCAGCCTAGGCATATTCTGCTTTGAACTGGGGGTAGTAGAAGAATGCCCTATAAGACTATGTCACTCCCGGGAAGGATACCACAGGTCAGTGCTTCCTGTGTGCCACAATTTGGCTGTCCCCAATCACTACTGTTCATCCATTCCCAGGCAGCCTATGGAGACCCAAATCCTCAGATGGCCCTATGGCACCATGGAGACCCTGAAGGCTCCCTTTGGAGAGCAGCTGCACATACTGGCCATTGGTTCCTTAGAAATAATGACAGCACACCCTTCTATGTTGCCTTTCAGTCAAAGGACTGGATTTCAGTTGCTCAACCAAGGGCTATTTGCCTGGCTTGCAAGTCCTTGTCCGGTCTAAATATGCAGAATGGAGCCAGGAATACAAGTGTATTGAGGCGGTTCCAACAAGGCCATGTGCCCTGGCTTTTTGCAAAATCCCATCTGTTTTTATTTTGCAGAGTCCAAAGAAGGACTTTTTGTGTAACTAGGGAGCATTTGGGAGAATCAACTCTTACCTTACAATTTGGCAAGCTCCAGGGTGTGGCTATATTTGACTGGCATTGTGGGATTCTTCATACAAGGGACATTGGCCTGACTGTGCCAACTGTGCCTGGTAGCCAGTGGTACTGCCAACTGGGCTTGGCCAGACCACATCTTTCCAATCAACGGTGATTCCCAGTCAGGAGCTCCAAAAAGGAGCTGCTCTGCTCCCTCAGGGCCTGATAAGCTCAGAAAATGCCAAATAAGAGTTTAGGTAACACCAGCTCAGTGTCATCTCTGAGTCCCAGGGGTTCTGGGTTATTCTTTGACCTCACTAAAGCACATGTGTACTCTCATGGAGGTTGTATTGAGTTAAAGCATATCTTTTTCTTTTGGTGTCCCTTATTAAGTACAGGCGGGTCCTTTTGATTTTGTCAATAATAACTCATATTCCAATATATAAGGAACAAGATAAGTTCTATATCTGTTAAAGCATTTGGTTGACATAAAAAAGAAGGGACTTGATTCCATAGGGAGGCACATCTTCTACGTCGTGGACCACAGAACGAACCAGGACCCAGGCAGCCAGGAGCTGCAACGTGCCCAGGCACAGGTTTGAGCCTGCCGGCTGGGCTCGGAGTGTTTTGAGTCCTGTGCTGGCTGGGCTTGCTGAAGACAGGCTGTTCTACAAAAGTAAGCGTCAGTTATGAGGGGGTCTTTCCCTGTTTTTGTCTGACCTAACTCCCATTTGGACATCAGCTTAATTAAGTGCAGAAAAAAAGCCAAAAAGCAGGCTTGACATCCATTGTTCGGCAGCTTTTATTCCTTAGGCCCTGCTGGGAGAGGCCTCAGGCCAGAAGCCAAGTCCTGTGAGGACACGGTGACTCTGTGATCCAGCCCTAGGGATGGTGGCCCACTCTGAAAAAACTGCTTTGAAAAGAGACTGGTCTTTTATGCAGTAGGCCGTGTAATCTTGCATAACTCACCCCTGAATTCTAGGAGCACCCAGCTCTTTCTCAGATGAAGGTCTGTCTCCAAAACCGGACCAGGAGGGATTAGATAAGTTACCTCTGCCAAGCTGTGATTTGTTTTTCTAAGCAACATCCTTTGTAAATACATGGAATAATGTGTAATGTGATGAGGAGACCAGTAGTAAAATTCCTCAAAATGTCAGTAAGTGGTTTGCAATTTGTATTTACTGCTCAGGGTCTGTGCTGCAAGGTTCCTACTTGATTACATAGGAAACATCTTTTTCCTCCCATCTACTAAGTCTCCTGGGCAGGTGGAAGTTCGCTAGTTTATCTGCAAGAACATTTCTGTTCATCCTCACCAGGAATGCCACGCATTCCAGAAGATGCCCAAGCAGCAAGGATGCCTTGGCAGCTTATTGGGGGGGGGGGCATTTGAATGATGCCAGGGATCTGTGTGGAGCTGTGGTTCTCCATCTCTGCTTCTTCATCAGTGACGGGCCTGGGCTGATTCATCTTCAAGCCTCTCTGATTTTTGCATGCATCGATGCAGAACATATGGAAAGAGAGGAGGCCATGGTAGCCAGTCACCTCATGCTTCAGGTGTTCCTGGGCAGCTGTTCTGAGGCTCAGGAAGCTCTGCCCAGTCTCACTTGAAGGAGTTGCAGGGAGGATGTTCTTAGGGAATCACACTGAACTCTCAGAGGATGAAGGTCAGCATTTGGCTGCCTCTTGAGTCCAGCTTGATGGTTGTCAAGGTGCAGAAAAGCCTGTGAAACCCTGGCCAGCACCTAATGAGCCTGGTGCTGGTGAGGAAGTCGTGCCTGAAAGAAGTCCCCTGGCTCTGCTGGATGCTCCAAAGTTGGCAGCTTCGTGTACCCTTGCTTGCGCTGGCAGCTTTGATGTCTCCATGGATCCACTGCCAGAATGTGGATAACCTAAGGCCTTTCAAATTCACCCTGAGAAGGCACCAATGCCCGTCCCTCCCAGCTCCAGGTTCTAGCAGGTGCAGGCGGATGCCTCCCAAGCTCCTCAAAACGATCCAAACCTAGGGAATGTACTGCTTAGCATTCTGCCTCCTCAGTCTTGTCCCAGGCTGATTACATCACCTCCAAGCAACTGCCAGCTTCCCAGACACCTTTCCCAGTCCGACCAGGCTCAAGGAAGAGTTCTCAGGATCCACCTGCGAATGTCTGGAGGCAAATTTCCTCGGGAGAGCCAAGTTCTCCCACTGTCCACAAACCACCTTCCACAACTCCGGAAAGCACTTTGACTCTCTAACACCCAATACCAGACGCATCCTAGGATGTACAGATAGGATCAACAGGAGTTGGGAGGTGTCGCAACACAGCATGTCCTTGCACTAACCATCTGTCCAGGACTGCCCATGGTGGATTCTGCAGTCTATGTCCACATGCACTGAATGAATGAATGACCTCTCAGCATGCAGACATACAGTAGATTTTATTCTCTGTGGAGGGGAGGTCTTGGCCTCCTGTCCGTAGCTTTGTACTAGCTATGTAGCTTAGACCAAGTCCTTACTTACTGAAAGTGATGGGCAGACAGGAAGAAAGATTGACCTTTGCCAGCAGACCTACCTGCTCTAGCCTTTAACAGATCTGCTCCAAGGACAAACATCCATTGTCTCTGCCAGCATGTGAAGGGACTGCCATCATGGGCCAGCCCAGAGGCCACCTCTCAACCAGCCTGTAAAGCCCGTTGGCCCAGAGTACCAGTCCTCCTCAAAAGCTGGTACTTGCTGGGTAGGTCTGGCAGAGGCTTCAGCTCTAGGTCCCAGCTGCGCACCCATCACAACCCCCAGGGAAGGGTGGTGACTTTCTATACTTGCTGATGGTGGATATCTGTCCCCGGAAAGACACTGGGTTTGGGAACAGTCCAGCCCTACAGCCACTAAAATGAGTTCCCACTCAGGGAGGACTTCTGTCAAACCAAAGAGAAGGAGAGACAACTTTGGCTTGTTTTTTCGGAAGGGAACTCCTGGGGGTTCGGGGCAGGGCCAAGAGTTCCGGCAGGTGAAAAGCTATGGCTCTCACTAGAGCGATCCTGGCCTCTAGGCCGGCCAGTCTGTAGCAGCCTGTCACGCTAGCTCTTGAAGGTCCGCATCTGCACCCCCTACAGAACTTCATATCTGATGTGGCCCCAGCTTGCTCAACTGCACACCCAAGTGAAGGAGTGACACCACCCACCCCCCCCCCCGCCCCGGGCCCGAGGAGTAACAAGCAGGCCTCTTTCCTCCGAAGCAGACATGAGCGCCAGAACCCGCCTTGCTGAGCCAACAGGCGGCTGGAGCCATACGAAGCGCATTAACTATTAATAATTTCCAGTTGTTTGCTTGCTCCCCTAGGCCTCTGCAGGCTGGGACTGGCTCCCCTGGATTGCCAGCTCTGGAGACATTAGCGCCTGCCGGGCTCCGCTGGGGAAGGCCAAGGGGTCACCGCGTCCCCCAGCCTAGGCTCGGGGGTTTCCGCGAGGAGCCGGCCCGCCCTCCGCTGGACTCTATGTTGCCCCCTCGGCTCTGTGACCGGCGCCCTGGGCCAGCGCAGGACCAGCATTGCACGGCGGGACCGCAGCGGCCCCTAGCGCCTGGGCTGGCAGTGCGGCCAGCGTGGGTGGGCGGGGCCGCGGGAGGGCGGGCAGGGGGCGGGGCCAGAGCGCGGCGGCCGGCGAGACCCGGGCCGCGCGCGGGCTGCGGGGCGGGAGCGGCCCGGAGGGCAGTGGCCGGGCCGCGTGTGCGCCCGTCGCTGGCTCGCGACCCCCGCGCCGGTGCCGCCCGCCTCGCCACGCGCACAGCCATGGTGGGCCGGCTGAGCCTGCAGGATGTCCCCGAGCTCGTGGACGCGAAGAAGAAGGGCGACGGCGTCCTGGACAGTCCGGACTCGGGGCTGCCCCCCAGCCCGAGCCCCAGTCACTGGGGGCTCGCGGCGGCGGGGGGTGGCGGCGGGGACCGCGCTCCGCCCCCCGGCGTGCTGGAGCCTGACGCAGCGGCGACCCCCGCGGTCCCGGTGAGTGGCCCCCGATCGGGCTCGGTGCCTCCCCCGCCCAACCGGTGGTGGTCCCGGAGGAGCCCTCGCAGTCGCGCGGCCCCCGCCCGGGGCGCGCCGCCCGTGCCACCCCCCGCCCGTCGGGACGGCGTGGCCATCCCCGGCATCTCGGGGCGGGAGCGCAGCGGGAGCCTTGGCCAGCTGGAGCCGGTGGCTGGAAAATTGTCATCGCCTGGGAGGCGCGGGAGCCCTGGGAGAGGCGAGCCGCCGTCTCCTCCCTTCGAGGTGGCGGCCCCCGGGGCTGCCAGGCTGCGGCTCGACCGCATTCCTTCCCAGGCGGGCCGGGTGGGGCTCCCGGGGCATCAAGGGGGAGCCCCAGCCTCCCTTCCCCCTGCCGAGGGCCGACACCCTGCGGCTTTGCCCGTCGTCGCTGGCAACCGCTCCCTAGGCCTGCCTTCTCCTGGCAGGTCCCGAAAAGGGGACGCGCTCAGGGTTCTGGGAACCTTTGAGGCACCCCACGGGCCAGCTTCCTAGTGCATCCCCCCTGTCTTGAACACCTAACCCCGTGAGTGTCCTGCACTTAGCAGTTGGGAGGCCTTCAGGTGTCTGGAAGTTTTCAAGTATTAATCCTTTTATTTTCAACTTGTTCCACCAAGTCTGTTTTTGCCTTGGGAATGGCTCAGATGTTGCGCTTGTTACCTTTACTCAGAGCTCAGGGGAAGCCGCATCCAGTCAATGCTCAAAGGAGGATGGGCTCTAAGTAGAGCTGAGGGGACAGCACAACACCCCGCCCCACCCCCACCCCGCACTTCCTGAAGTAATTGGTGGCCAAGTTAATCCAAACTGGAGCTTTGATGTGCGTAGCCTTCTTGACCCACTTACCCTATCTCTCAGCAGATACTTGGTCCTCCAGCTTTCTCCTGGACCTTTCTAGCTCCATCTTCCACCTGCCCTTACAGGGGCCAGACAGACACAATGGCGCCTGTGGTGCGGCTCCCTCCATGTGGCCACCACACCGCCTCTTACCTCCCAAGAAAGTCTTGCTCACTCTCTTTGATGCCAACTCATGGCACCTCTTCCGGAAGAGATGCCGCTTTACAGAGCCTGCGGCTTCCTCTCCATTCCCCAGCGGCATTCTGTGCACAGATCTGTCAGAACCTCTTCTATCCACCCCATCTCCATCCCACACCTGCCTGTTCGGGGAAGATTTCCGGATGCTCAGGGATGAGAGAACAGGGGAGATGGGACAAGGGCGCGTGTGCAGAAGACTGTCCTCTGAGGGTTAGACTGCAGCCAACACTGTGTGGCCGGGTCATCATACCCTCCACGGTGGCCTAGGAAGTGTCCCAGCTTTTGGAGGATCTGTGGCAGCCCGGGAGCGGGGCGCAGAGCAGACCCACTGTCATGACTCCGAGGCCCACACTGTGTATACCTCCCACTGTCCACTGACCTGGTTTGAGCCCACTTCCTTTTCCTGTGTGGGTTTCCTAGAGTCTCAGTCACACCGGGAGCTCGACCTCCAGTGCGCTTTGCCTTTCCCTGCGTCGGTCCCCTTAGGGTTTTGCGTTTTCATGCTGCGCCCCAGCCCCACACCTTCTTTTGGGAGCACAGTACGAGTTTCATGGCCAGTCTTCTCGAAGCGCCTCTTTCTCTGCCATGGAAGGCCCTGGATGGGTGTGGGGCTGCCATCTCCACACCCTAGCCCGAGTGTAGAGCTTTCTCTGAAATTAGGCAAAGAAAATGAGAGATCCCAGAAAACACTAAGGACTGCACTATATATCATGGCTCTCAGAAGCCAGGCCTCCCCAAGTGGGTCAGCAAGGATAGAAGTGTCTTCGAGCCTCATGAAGGGTGAGAGCGCCTGTACCTGTACCCGGCTGTGCTCTGGGCTGCTGAGTTCTCTGCATAGCAGAGAGCGAGATGCAAATCACACTTGGGTGTTGATTTGCCCCGAAGGGGAAAGAAATGGATGGGGTGAGGGTTCTGAGTTTTGATTTTAAAACCCCCTGATAGCATTTATCTAAGTTTGATTTTCTAGAACGTTGCAGAGACAGTGTCAGAGGGGTTGCCGTACAATTGAGGGTTCTGAGGTGTTAGGCTTTCTCACTGAGTTTCTGCCCTTGCGCTCTGACCCTTGGGCCTGGCCACCATCCTGATGCTGAGACAGTCTTTTTCCTCTTTTCTGCCTTTTACAAAATTGTGTGCAGAGAAGGTCACAACATACAGTGTGAGTCTTCTGAGGGCATAGAGTGCATTAGGGACCCACCTGGGGTTTGAACCCAGGCCTTCTGGCTCCCGTGCTGAGAGTCAGCCCTTCCCTGGTATGCCTGGGACGCAGGCCGCCCACCGACTGTGACGGCACTAACCACGCTCTTCTCTGCCCTGGAAGAACCCACCATCTCTCCCCAACGCCCTGGCTGCTGGCTGCTCCCCGAGGCTTTGCCCCCTGTCCTTCGGAGAAGGAGTGGAGTTTGACCCCTTACCACCAAAGGAAGTAAGGTAAATATAGTAGATCTCATTTTATGTCTTAAAATTTCACTTTCCATTCTAGATGTGACGGCTTATTATTTTTTTAAAAAATAGTTCATTTTGGAAATATGCCAAAGACTATAGTTTGGTGGGTATTCTTGCCAATTTTTTTTCTTGCATTTTAACCTGTTAAATACATCCAAATTATTTTTCATTTGTTACTTTGTTTTTTTTAGCTAGAGTCTTACATATAACCAAGGCTAACTTTGAATTTATGATCTTCCTGCCTCAGTTTTCTTCCTGAGTGCTGGGTTTGGGATACTAGGCATATACAGTTACACTTTTTAAAGTGAAAATAAAATCAAGTGATATATCCACTTCACCTTTATGCACTTCAGATATCATCCCCATCAGATGCTAACATTTTTATGAAATACTGATTCTTCTTTCCAGGAGGTCTCCACCCAGTCCCCACCCAATCAAGGTGCTGTAACCCTCTCTCATGTGGTCTTGTCATGGGACAAGTTCTAGTCTTCCTCTGAAAATGTTCTCACTCAGGATTATCCAGGGACAAAGGTTCAGTGAGAGGCTCCGTAAAAGCTGTCTTTTGAGAGAAAGGAATTGTCAGTTTTGGTGGCTGGGGGGTTTGTAGCTAGAGTTTCAGTAGCATTGACACAAAGCGTCCTTTGATGTGGAACAAAGAGAGGTTTATGGGTTTGGAGGTGAGCAGTTTTACCTTTTATCCCTGTGGAGCTTGTATTTCCAACAAAACAAGGATGTGACTTTATAACATTGGTTTCTACCAGCTTCTTTGCTACCTGCCCAAGGGGAACAGAGACTCCCAATCTGACTCCCAGAACAGAAAGCCGGTTCTTAACTGACCAGGGGTAGCAGCTATTGACTACATCCTTATATGACACTTGTGCCTACTTCGGTGTTTATAGAGCTGCATCCATAATGTAGTAAAGTGCTTTTTTGCTTCCAAGAAATAATGGATCCCTAAATTACCAAAGGTCTTAAACAAATAAAGTAGCTGAAGAACATAAATGATACTTTATTTTATGGAAATCAAGATTATAATTTGCTTTCAATGATATAGGTCAGGTCCCCCAGGCCTTGGATTTGCAAGAGGTCCAAACCGAAGGCCAAACATAGACCAAATGCTAGGACTGGGTCCAGCCAAGCTTCTAGGATCAGTGCTCAGTATTTCAGGGTTTTAGGGGTACCGCATCTGCCCTGGAAGCACAGGGCCCTGAATTCAATCCCCACACTGCGAAAACAACAACAAAAAAAGATTTCTGGGTTTGCTTCTCTCATTAAAGAGCTGCTTGGTCACTTGAGGAAACAGAGAAGCTCCCCATACAAAGGAGAATCTACCTCATTCAACAGTACAGTCACATGTCACTTAATGACAGAGGCATATGGCATATTCAGTGAAATGTGGTGTGTTAGGTGATCGATTCTTTCTATGGACACCACAGAGTGCATGTGCACGGTCGAGAGGACTACAGGTGTGTCTCTAAGCCAGTAGTCCTGTGGGCCTGCCATTGGCGGTGCGGCCTGTCAGCCAAAGCAATGTGACGGGGCCCATGATAGTAATTACTATCTGTTGACATTCTGCTCCATTAAAATGCAGCACACTGTACAGAAGGAGGAAACTGAGACATAGCCAGGTAAAGCCATCTGATTAAGGGCCCTTGCTTCAGCAGATGGGAGCAAAATCCAGGGCTGCAGTGAAAAACAAGGGCAGCGTAAGCTTTGGAATCCTGCTCACCCGCCTTTAAACCCCAGCTCATGTGCCCGCTCCGGCAGCACATGTACTAAACCCCAGCTCGTGCCTGGGGTGCAGCTCAGTGGTAGAGCACTTGCCAAGCACGTACAAGGGCTCCCAGGGCCTGGCTTCCGTTTCCCGGCATCACATTTGAATAAATCCCTGCTCCGCCACTCAGGGGCACCGTGACTTCTGTCTCGGCCGCTCACTTTCCTCTCCCAGGACGGTGGAAAAGACTGAACCTGCCTTTATGCTAAGGAGCTGAGAATGGCGGTACCTGGCGCAGAGCAAGTCCTTCACCTCTACCCTGCCTCCCGGCGGCACGGCCACATTTCGCTGTCTACTCCCCACTCGAGACTCAGAGTCACAGGCAGCCGTGCCCCTTCCACGTGCCCCTGGGTCTGAGAAGCGGCTTCATTCTGCATGCTGTCTCCCCCAGGTACACTTCTTCGGTCAAGTACGACTCCGAGCGCCACTTCGTCGATGACGTGCAGCTGCCGCTGGGCCTGGCAGTGGCCTCCTGCAGCCAGACGGTCATCTGCATCCCCAGCTGCACGTGGCGTAACTACAAAGCCGAGGTGCGCTTTGAACCGCGCCACAAGCCCGCGCGTTTCCTCAGCACCACCATCGTCTACCCCAAGTACCCCAAGACCGTCTACACCACCACCCTGGATTACAACTGCCACAAGAAGCTGAGGAGGTTTCTGTCGAGCGTGGAGCTTGAGGCCACCGAGTTGCCGGGCAGCGACTGCCTCTCGGATGAGTGCTGACTCCCGCGGGCTGGTTGGGGTTGGGCCGGCTGTTGGCCCTTCGCCCTGGTCCCCAGACCGCCATGTAGGCCTGGCGTGTCGTTCCAGCCCTAGACGAGTCTAACGTGGAGATACCTCTGAGCCCAGTTTGGGGAAAAAGGAAAAAAAAAAATCACTGCATTTTATAGTTCTTGAGGTACTTGGTTTTGTTTATAAATTTTCAAAGGGAGTGTATTTCCTGGTTTGCTGCTGGCGTTTCCCCAGGGTCTCCGTTCGAGCGGAGCCGTCCAGCGCACAGGAGAGCGGCAGCACGGGGGCCGGGCGTGCGCGGCGGAGGCGGCTCCCCTCCACTGGTCGCGCGTGTGAAGAGCGCGTGCGAAAGTCCCCGCGAGGGAAAAGTGGGCTGTAAGAAGTTTCCGCCACAGAAGTCTCACTGCTGCAAGGGTAGAGCTAAGTCAGTAACTTGTGATACCCATGTGTGTTCAATCTGTGCAGAGCTGAGCTCCATTCCATTTTTTATTTCTACTTCCATTTGTATTTCCTGTTAACTAAAACTCTTGGAATTTTCTAGATCTTTTTTTATGATATCAAAAAACCCCAAACCACAATATGAGATGCCTTTGAGGAAAAAAAAAAAAAAAAAAAGCTCCTTGTGCTGTTGCCTGCCGCAGAGCGCCGCTCAGGTGGCCCGAAGGCCCAGTGTGGGAGCAGCGCTTCCGGCCGGCCCCAGCAGGTGGGCTCCAGGCGCGGCCGCCCGCTCCGCCCTCGCACACTTGGCATCTGGTGAATGTCTCTGCAGGCTTGTGTAACTCTTTTGATAGGTATTTTGGGTTTTCAAAATACTTTCCTATTTTTTCATGAGGCAGAATGTAACAGAGGGCCCTTTGGAAAGAAACGACATTTTAAAAGAATGCCTTGGAAAAACACTTTCTGAGACTCCCATGAGGGAGGTCTCCGCTCTGGACCCACCGCCCTTGGGAAGAGGTGAATGTAGGTGTTTCTGTGCTCCGGTCATCGAGACTTAGGATCTGGACGGATTCGCTTTTAGGACATTGGTGGTGTTGAAATTGTAGAATTGGATCTGATCCAGAAGTCCAGAAAGCAAGGATTCTGCCCCGCTTCCCCTCCCCGTGAGGCTGAGCTCAGAGTAGGGAGTGGTGGTACCCTTCAGGCACCACGACGTGGCCACCACAGCACTGGTGGACATTGGTTTCCTACCACGGATCGCAAGGAAGTGACCGTTGTGGAGCCAGATGTGAACTGCAGATGTTCCTGAGGCAACTGTGTGAATGCGGCTGGACTGGCAGCATCAGCCACAGAGACGCCGCTGCTGGGCAGCTGCAGGCCAGGCTGCTCCCTGCCGCCACCTCCCCCAGCCCAGCGCTTGCTTCTTAGGCCCTCCTGCCAGTCCCTGTGGTGCTTGGGTAAAGAAAGCGGCAGGCGGACTTGCTGCAGTATTGGAAAGAACCACCCGTCCGTATTTCCTTGGAATACACCCAGTGATGGTAGGCGGGTCACGGGGAGTTGTGAGTCCAGCCTCTGCTTTACCTCCAGGCTTCTGTGGGTGGCCTCCGTCTGCCCTGGGATCAGCGCTGAAAGCTCTGCGGGTCCTCTGGGGCCATAGCAGGGGCTTTGCTTAGGATGGAAGCAGTGCTATCATCATGTCTCTCTCGTAGAGTCCTAAGGCCCGAAGAGCCACCTTGTCTGGTGTCCTCGGAGACAGCAGCGTTGTGTCCCTAATGGGCAGGACACATCTCTTTGGGTGCAGCTGAGTTCGGCAGGTTGCATCTCAGCAGGCACTGAGCAAGGGGGATGCCCTGGGACCCCATCCTCTCCCAGGTCGTAGACAGAGTGACAAGTGCTACCTGTCTTCGGGAGAGCAAATTGCACAGGGTATATTAGTAAAAGTGGATTTTTCTCTTTGATTCCCTAATGCTGTCATAGTGGTAAATGTGATGCCCAGTTACATTAGGAGCGTTCCAGAGCGTTGCTCCGTCCCGCTGGCGAGGAGGACTCGGAGGAGCTCCAAACCCCACGGTGGGTGGCGTGGCCCAGAGAGAGTGCGTGCTCTGGGCACAGAAGCATCGAGGTGTTCTTGGGAGTTCGGGGCTTTTTGTTTGTTTCATTTTGAATTTTTGTCTTAGAGTGATTATGTTAAAGTTCGGGCAAATCATTCGAGGTATGGAAAGAACCTGAACTCTTACAAGTAAAGTAAGTAGAAGTGAAAGGTGAAGGCGGATGTGTCAGGCAAACAGAAAGCAGGTTTTATTCTGTTAAGTTATTCACTAGTAACCCGCTGTAGTTCTTTCTAATCGTCCCTTTTCCTCCAAACCTGCTTTGCTGAGAGTTGTGCAAACGGAAGACGTGGAGATGTAACGGGACACCGAGTGAGGATGAGATGTCCTCAGTGAATTCACCTTAGTTTACAGGGTGGAAGTGCTGAATTTGAAACTCACTGATCTGAAACAAACATTCCCACTTACGTGTGAGACATACAGTTTGTTAACTAAAAAGTTGGTTTTTTCTCTTGGTCTCTTAAATTATGCCTTTTGTGTAACACGGATGATTTGTATTTTCAGAGAAAAACTGTTTCCTTTCAAAACACAGACTTTTACAAAGACTTAATTTGAATGAGTATCTTTTCCTTTGACCTTTTTCTTGTTTCTAACCTTAGGAAATCCAGAATGGTATCAGACAAAACTGTGTTTAAAATTTATCTCTGACATCTGTCCCATTCCATTTTGCTTTGTGACTTTCCCATTTAACAATAAATTATCTTAAAAAAATAAAACTGAGAGGTGCTTCCCTTTTTTACAGTAAGATTTTAATGTTTGGTTTAGAAAAACTTTCCTCAGGGGCCAGAGATTTAGCTCAGTGGTTCCAGCGCCCGCCTGCCTCCCTGCCTCTCAAGCACAAGGTCCTGAGCTCAATCTTGGTAACCACATACAATGCTGGGTGTGGTGACTCACGCCTGTAATCCCAGCACTCGGGAGGCAGAGGCAGGAGGATTGCCGAGTTGGAGGCTTGCCTGGGCTACATAGTGAGCTCAGGGCCAGCCTGAACTACAAAGTGAGACCCTGTCTCAAAAAACAAAACAAAACAAAAAAAAAGAATAAAGCTGTAGTTAGGTAGAGTCCATAGTATACTGAAACAAATGCTTCAGTTTCTCCAGCCTTTCTCAGGCTATCAGATTAAGATGTGTCCTCAAGAGAAAAGGTAGAAAATATAATTAGTTTGATGAATCTTAGAAAATCTTTTTTAATGTATTCTTAGAATTTTTAAAAATGCATGATTATAGTTTAGGTGACAAATGCTGTCACAAGGAATTCCTCTTTACAAAATTCCAATCATTTTATTGGAGTATAATCTCTTGAGTGGTTTATTTTATCACTATATTGACAAATGCTTTCTATGGAATACAATTAAGTTTCTGGGGTCAGAGAAGTTTAAGGAAATGGAAAGCTACACAATGCTAAATCTACTTATTACAGCCAGGCATGGTGGCTCACACCTGTAATCCCAGCACTTGGGAAGCAGAGGCAGGAGGATTGCTGAATTCAAGGCTTACCTGGGCTACATAGTGAGCTGAGGGCCAGCCTGAACTACAAAGTGAGACCCTGTCTCAAAAAAAAAAAAAAGAAAAAAGAAATAGATGAGCAAATGAAACTCAAAAGTAAAAGGAAGGGTAGAAAATGATGAATATAGGGGTATAAGTCCATAAAATGGAAATGGGCTTGAGGTACAGCTCAGTGTAACTCTTTCTACTTGTAGTGGACCCTGGATTCAATTCCCTAGTACAAAAAGAAGAAAGAGAAAATAAAGCAAATATGAAAATTATAACAGCAAATTTTGATTGTTTGAAAAGTTTTGAAAAAAATAAGCTTCAGCTTAATTGATCAAGAAATTGAACTAGTGGGCCGGAGGGTTAGCTCAGTGGTTCCAGCGCCTGCCTCGCAAGCGCAAGGACCTGAGTTCAATCCCCGGTAACCACATATAATGCTGGGCGTGGTGGCTCACGCCTGTAATCCCAGCACTCGGGAGGCAGAGACAGGAGGATTGCTGAGTTCGCGGCGGCTTGCCTGGGCACCATAGTGAGCTCAGGGCCAGCCTGAACTACAAAGCGAGACCCTGTCTCCAAAAAGCAAAAAA
>PVIC010036060.1:0-18584 GCA_004025085.1 Thryonomys swinderianus
GCCCAGGCAAGCCTCAAACTCAGCAGTCCTCCTGCCTCTGCCTCCCGAGTGCTGGGATTACAGGCGTCAAAGCTTATTTCTTATAGGCCGCATATAGATGGGACTTGTTTTTGTATCTAATCTGATACTCTTTCTTGTTTAACTGCTGCCTTGGCCATTAATATGTAATGTGATTAATGATATAGTCAGGATTAAATTTATTGTCTTGCTGTTTTTGATTTGTCTCATTTGTGGTTGGCTTTTCCCCTCTTTTACTGTTTTCTATTAGATTACTTTATGATTTTACCTCTGTGGCTGTGTTAACTTATGTGTACTTGTGTGTCTACATATTTAACTTAGCGTAGGGCACCTTCAGATGATACTCGAACACTTCTGTGCAGGGTAAGAATTGTTAGTCACAAATGTTTACTTGTCTATTCATCATATGCTTTACAGTATCATTATTACTCTTGGGAACAGTTTTTAAAGGGATTTAAATAATAGAACATATTCCGTATGCATGTGCTATTACTTCTGTTCCTCTTTATTCCTATATGGAGATGCATATTTCCTTCTATTATCTTTCCTGCCTAGGGGATGTCTTTCATTTATTTAACAGTGTGCATTTCTGATAAAAGTGTTCCTTTGATATTTGTATGTCTGCAAACACCTTTATTTTGCCTTATTTTTCTAAGTGTTGTAGTTTGAACCTGGGGCCTCACACATGCTAAAAATGAGTTCCAACACTGAGCTACATCTGCACCTCAAGGAATTAGTACAACAAGCTGTGCCTTCAGCCCTGTCTTTATTTATGAAAATATCTTTGCTGGGTATAGAAGTGCCTTCCTCTGAGCCCGCCAAAGCCGCTGCGCTTTCTTCCACCTTGTATGTGATGAGAAATCCACTGGTAACTTGTCTTCGGTCCTGTGTGTGCAGCGCGTGGCGCCCTCTGCTTTATGGCTCTTCTGTTTCACACTGGTGTGTGAGCCTCGCTTGATGCCCTGCATGTGGTTTTCCTGAGCTTTCTCACGCTAGGGGTTCATGAGCTTCTTGCATCTATTGGTTTGTACTTTTAATAAGAGGCAGAAAATTTGGCTGTTGTTTCCTGAAATGGCTTTCTGTGCGGCTTTCCTCTTCTTTCTCGGGATGCCTCCTGAAGATGTTACGTGAGTCGTCAGTGATCGGCTCAGCTTTTAAAAACTTCTCCCTCGTCTGAGTCTCCTTGGACAGCTTCTGTGTCTATGTTTCTAAGCTCCCTGATCTTACGTTGTTCTAGACTGGTTTTCATTTCAGACATTTTGAGTTTCATGTTGAGAACTTGTGTTTGGGCTTTTTTATGTCTGCCATGTCTCTGCGTAACATTTTAGACCTGTCCTCATTTGCAGACTAATATCTGTGTAATGTCTGGATTCATACAAATTGATGCATCACCTAATTGTGGGTCATGTTTTCTTGCTTTTTTGTGTTTGGCTCCATGTGATTGGGAGCCAGATACAGTGTGCTTTATGTGGCTGAGTACCAGATACGTTTGTTTCTATGTAAAGATTCCTGGCTGTTTTCTGGCATGGTGCATTTGGGATCCATGGAATCCGTTTGTATTTTGCGCTAGAGATTTATCCGGTAGAACTCAGACCTGGGCAGCGCACGGCTGGCCGTGGGCCTCTCCGAGCACCTCTGCCTGGGCTGCGGCCTCAGGGGAGCGGGCTGGGTGACTGGGTTTCCCTCACTGTTTCCCATCTTTCGGGGACCATTGTCCTTCCTCGCGTAGGTACCTGTAAGCTGCATCTTCCCGGTCATGGTAGGTACCTCACTGGTTCTCTGTGGTTGGTAGATCTGGTCCTGGTGTACTGTGGATGGGTCACTTTGCCAGGCTCTGCCCCGGCCTCACGGTGCTGCTTTTCCTCCAGAGAGGGCCCAGAGGACCAGGGCTGCTCTCGGGAAGTCTGGCAGGGAAGCAGGGTGCTGCTTGGCACAGCTGCTCCTCGGATGGGCAGCTCTTGGAAGCTCATGGGCATAAAGGTCCTGCAGCAGGTGGTCACCAGACTTCTTCCTTGCAGTGGTGGCCACTTGTGCCACATGTATCACAGCCAGCTGTGGTGCCACTGAAAGCACTGAAAGGTCCCCTCACTGTCCCAGACCATATGATGTATTTTATCATCTTTATGTATGTATGTATGTATTTTGAGACAGGGTCTCGCTTTGTAGTTCAGGCTGGCCCTGAGCTCACTATGGAGTCCAGGCAAGCCTCAAACTCAGCAGTCCTCCTGCTTCTGCCTCCCGAGTGCTGGGATGACAGGCGTGAGCCACCACGCCCGGCACTGTGCTATGTGGTATTGATGGCTGGTGGGCGTGAGTCACCATGCCCAGCATTGTATGTGGTTACCGGGATCAAACTCAGGACCTTGCGCTTGCCAGGCAGGCGCTGGAACCACTGATCTAGATCTCCGGCCCATCACCTTATGTATTTATTGGCCATGCTGGAGAGTGAAGCGAGGACCTTGTGCAAGGTAGGCGAGGTTTCTGTCACTGAGCTACACTCCTGCCCCAAAAGTCTTCTGTAAAAATGAATGACATATTTCTCCCCAACTCCTGTAAATTAACATGTAAAATGTTTTTTAAAATTCTGAGTTACAATATGAGTAAATGGTGTCATTCCCAGTCAGTTATAAATGTTGGCATTTTAAAACAGAATATTAGAACTATTCCTCTGACTATATCATCTGAAACCTAAACAACATAGCAATTTGAAGCCCACTAGTGATGTTCAAAATTCACGCTCAAGTTCATTTTTAACACTGGACATTGATGCCATCCTTTGTCCTTATCGATGCTGCTTTCACGCCGCTCCCGGGGCTTCGCCTCAGGGTCCCGTGGGCTGCGTGTTTGGTTCTCTGGCACTTTCCTGGCCCTCTGCACGTGCTTGTCTGCATTTAAAATACACACCTAGAGAATACTCTCAAAATCACTCACTCAATTCTGTTTTAAAATCAAACTCTTCTGGTTCAAAGTAGCATCAGCAGTATTGGTAGCAGACAGTTGACTCGGTGTCAATTAAAGACGGATAAATAAAAGGCATAGCAGCCGTTTTTATGTGGAGAGCCTCTCTGAGAAGGAGGGTCTTTTCCTGCCTCGTTGCTGTGCGGCTCTGGCCGGTGACACCTGGTTACTAGGGTGAGGTGTGTCCGGTGCTCCAGTATATTCCAGTATAAGCTGGATTTGAAGGAAACGTCTGGCAATAACTCTTTAAATGTTTAGCACTCATGTGGGATATATACATAGAAATATCATAAGGTGTTAGCTACTATGTGGGGTTATTTTTTAATTACTTCTTGTTTTTTCCTGGTGCTGGGGAAGGAGCCCAGGGCTCCTGCATGCTCGGCACGTCCTCTGCCGCCGAGCTGACGTGCGGCCCTTTGCTGGTAAGCGCTGACCAGCGTACACTTGTGTCGTGAACAAAACGAGGTATGGTTTTCTTTATTATTTCACAGGCTTTTAGATCCTTCAGTTTGTAAAATGCTTGCCATGCTCTTTCATCTCAGCTCCATGAAGGAACATGGTCAAGATAAGATTGGGCTTTGACTGTTCTGTTTTCTAAAACAGCATCTGCTGGATAATTGGGGTCACACTATACAGTGGGATTTGTCTGTGTCCTGTAAGGCTCTCTGAAATCATGGGCTGAGTGTTTTCCAGCCGCCTGCTTGTGCCTGGACACTGGCCTGATCATCGGTCTTGGCACATATGAGGCACTAATCTGAAATCTGAGTGTGTATGCTCACACACTGACACACAAACACATTTTGAGACAGGCTTATTGTACTCTTCAGGTTGACCTTGAAAATACTGTATAGCCCAGGCTGGCCTCGAATTTGGAGTGATCCTCCTGCCTCAGCCTGTGAATGCTGGAATTATAGACGTTAAGTTACCACACCCTGGTTCAGTGCATGTATTAACTCATTCACTCCTCACAACACCGATTCCATTAGGATTATTGTTGTCTTTTTACAAGTGTTGGGTGGGCAGCGACTCACAGGCCCCTGCTGTCCTTCCCCGCTGGCCAGGGTCCTCCTTCCCCTGCTGCAGCCCCTGCACGCAGGACAGCAGCAGTGTCAGAGCCCGGGGACGTGGGGTGGAGCCTCTTCTGTGTCACCTCACAGAACTGCACATGCCGCGCGGCCTGGCGCATCTTCACTGCCACACAGGAGGCTTCCTGTTCTGGAACCGTACCTGATGCGGCACAGATGCCCGACGGAGGCCGAGCCGGCACTGTGTGCAGCTCGTGTGAGGCTGTGCGCCCTCGAGCCGGGGCCCCAAGCATGGCACACCGAGGGAATCCGATACCGGGAACAGGGCGAGGCTGCCACGCTGGGCTCTGACCATGACAGAGCGGCTTCCTCGGGACTCACGTCCTGGTACTGGACACCAGTACTTTGAAAATACAAACTATATGCCATGAAATGAGCCTTTCCATTTGTCACGGGCTTAGTTATTTCCCTGGAAAGCACAAACTAAGAAAGCAAAGACACCGTGCACTCAGTGTTCCCACCAGGGAAAACAGAAAAGCTAATGTTACCCCTTTTGCTAATAATGCAAGTCATTCTTGTTCATCATGGAAAATAGAACATGATAAAGCAATAAAGAAATAACTGATCTTACACAAAGAAAACAACCTTCTCTGCTGTGGTGTAGCTCACCCTTGTCTTTCACACCAGACGCTTCCAGGCCTTCTGTGGAAACGCAGTGTCGGTAGCTGCAGGGAAAGCACTGGGTTTGCACTTTGAAGCAGGATAGGAAACTCACGTGCCCTCTGTTAATGTGGGTACAAAAGAGGACAAATGACTGACTTTATCTTTAAAACATCAGAAATTTTCCATCCACCCCACAAGCTCCTTCGGTGTCCTGTTTACTTGTTTTCCCTTTCACGGCCTGGGGTTGACTTCACTGAGGACAGCCAGGCCCTGGCAGCCCATTATAATTTTCCACTCCGATCTGTGACGACTCCTGTGTCCGCCCCTTGCTGAGCACCTTTCGCAGATGTTTTCTGAGTCACGAGGCCCTCCCCCTCCTCTCCAGAGCAGATCACTCGCGGGCAGGGACTCTGGCATCTCTGTCCTCCTACCCTCAGAAAAGGGCTCGGGACACGTTTGCATCTCAGTCCTGCAAAGTCCTTGGCCAGCACCTCTGTGATCTTGGCTAGGCAGGGGCGGCGAATGCTGGAGGCCACAGGCACATGTGCAAAAGAAATTAGAAGAGCACTCTGGGTGTGCAGGGACACGGGCTCTTTGTCCAGGTGGTTGGCACCCTGGTGCCCTCCTGGCTTCCCCCATGAGCACACGTGCCCACGTGTGCTTTGTGTCTCCGGGATGGACACACAGCCTGCAGGTGTCGGGACAGGGAGCGTGACGTCCTCTCAGCAGGCGGGACGGATGCAGTGTGTCCTGCACAGGGCACTTCGGCGGGTGCGTCGGGGTCCGGGAGGCGCCGTGCGGTCGGCAGCACGGGCGTCTCTCATCACCAGGCGAGCGATGGCGGCTGATGACTGGAATACGGGATCTTCTCAAAAGCTGCCTCTGTGGGTGTCTGTGCATGTTTCTGTGGGTTTGTGTGCATATAAAAACATGGCTGCGTGTTCCACGGGTATCCTTGCTCCCCTTCATGTCTACTGAGATCAAACGCTGTCGGATCTGGGATTTTAAAGCCTCCCGACTTTGGGAGCCACAGGGCTGGGATTCTTCCCCCCCGGAAGAGTTTGGGGGAGGGGAGTTGGAACCTGGACGTGACGAGGCGGTGAGGCCCTGCCCGGCCCGTCCTGCTTTGCGCGCTGACGCACGGAGGCCCTTCCCGAGCGACACTTACTTGGAAGAGTGCGACACCCGTGTCCCGTGCTGCACCTCTTGGGCAGGATGCTCTGCTTTCTCGACTAGAATGAGAAGCAGCCTTCCAGGATTTCCCACTCGAAGAATCAGCCCAGGTGCCCGAGATCTGGGAGCCAGGCCGTCCGGCACCCTCCGGGGCGCCGTGTTGGGGGCCTGCCGCCAAAGCATATTTCAGGGCAGGAGCGAGAGTAGCTGGGTCCCTATACGTGGGGTGAGAACAGGGATGGGAGGAGTCGGGAGAAACGTGGCTTCGTCAAGCCAGAGCGGGGTTGGTTCCTCGCCCTCGGGAGGGTCCTGTGCTCCAGCCCCAGCGGCTGGTTAGTGCGGTGTGTGCTGGGAAGATGACGGGACGGACCTGAGTTACCCGGAGTCCAGGCTCCCGGTGACTGCGGAGTGTCAGGCTCAGGAACAGAGTGGCTGTGGCCGCCTCACTCCAGGCTGGCGGAGACACTGTCCCGGGAGCTGGCAGAAAAGTAAGTCAAGAGCCAACCGCGCTGTCTGCAGCTGTCCGAGTACCTGAGCGTCCTGGTTAGGGAGCCTGTACAGATAAGTCAGGGGATGGGATTGAAGATATTTTTAAAAGATAAAATTGATTACACAGATAAATAATGGCATTCTATAAAATATTGCAATAAAAATCACTTTTCTTCTGGCTTCGGCTGTACTCTAATAGTATTTCAGTGCTGTTGATTGTTGTGATGTAAAAGATGTGCATTCACTGTACCATTATATTTTAAAATCAAAATGAGGTGGTTTTCAGATTATCTGTGCCATTTTCATCATAAATAACGGAGCCCTGAATGTAGACAATGATAGTGATGTCTGTGTGTCAGCACTTGCATGGCTCGCAGTGCTCTGTACTGAGAGGATCAAACAAGATAATGCACGTAATGCACCTTTCCTGCATGGTATTTTTACAAAACCCGTGGCCAAACCTTTCTCCAGGTGCTTCCGCTTCTTCCCTTCTCTTCTTCTCCCACTCCCTCCCTCCCTTTGTCACTCCCTCTGTGCCTCCCTCCCTTTCTCTCTTTGTCTCTCTGTCTGTCTCTCTCTCCCAGCAGACGAATAGATACAGTAACTTATTTAGAAGCCACAGTGGCGCAGGTGACACAGATGACGCAGGTGCTGCAGAGGATGCAGGTAATGCAGGGGACGCAGATGACACCGACCAATCATACATTGCTAAATGCTACTTCTGCCCTTGCGCCCAATCACACCCTGCCACGAGCACTGCTCCCATCCTCTCATCCAATTACATCCCAAGCCATCCTATATAAATGCCTGTAACAGCCATAATTAAAAAAAAAAAGGAAGCTTCTCGATCAACATGGAGTCTGGGAGTCGTGACTCTGCGTCCCCGCTAACCCTGAGGTCATTGGACAATGGAGACAGCACAGTAACCGGCCCAACCAGACAACAAAAACCTGTATCTGTATCCATAAAAATTATGTATTTTCCTGCCTTAGAATTCAAGAGGACACTGTCCTCACACTCAAGATAGCAACAGTTGTACCTTTTATATTTATATCCAAGACAGTTCCAGGAGATGTGCCCCAGAGGTGAATGGTAAAACTAGAATGCCAATTTAAACTGGTATTTTTCTCCAAGGCTCAAAAATATGGAGATTATCAATTGAACTATTTCTGTAAACAAAATCCAGCTTTGTGTTGCATCGTTAGAACGGTAAAGGCACGAAATTACTCTGAAAGGTATTTGAAGTCAACGTGGACATCTCAGAATGCCCGAAAGTTCTCCAGGGTCATTTGTAAGACCTTTTGCTATGAGCCATTGTGAATCTCAGCAGGTGGATGACTTCATGTGGTCATGGAAATGCCTTTTTCCTCTTTCTCTCTTCCCTCCCTCCCTTTCACCTCCTTCCCTTCCTCTTTTGCTCTTCTTTATCCCCAGTGGCAACTTGCAGTGTCAATCACTGGAATATTGGTCAGCTTTATTTCTTACATTTCGGTGGTAATTAAATCATTTAACTGATGTCGTCTTCTGCTTTGTAGAGGGATGAATGTTTGGTTAACTACAGCTTGGCAGAACCCTCCCTTCCTCGAGCTCTTGTTAGTCAGGGTGTCATTAGGATACAGTGGACTCAGCGGTGCAGCACATGCGTAGTGTGCACAAGGCCCTGGGTTCAATCCCCAGCTCCTGAAATAGAAATCTCATGAGCACATTTCCATCCTTTATTGTCTTGGTGAATTTAATGGAACAGAAATTAGTAACTATCTCTGTCCCTTCTCTCATGTCCCCGAAGCTATATTCCTTGTCCCCCCACCCTCTGCAGGCCGTGTGCTTCAGATGGAGCCCCAGCCAGCTGTAGGAGGAGGCCAGTGATGCCCAGGCCTTGCCAGTCAGAACCCCACTTCCCCAGCCGCGATGCTTGGCAGTGTGACACAGACACTGCAGGTCCACAGAATGGCCATTTCCCTGTGACCACAGTTAAAGACCGAGTTCATCCCATCAGAGTGAATCGTGATCTATGTCACAGCTGTGGTCTGAGCAGTGGCAGCTGTGGAGACCCGTGCTGAAGGGCAGAGGCCGGGTCAGGCACCGTGGGAGTCCGGCTTCACTGTGGGCCCGGCAGCCTTTGTACCTGGTAGTTAATGTGAGCGCGAACCTGGTTTGAGTTGGATTTGCTTTCACAGCTGAACAGAATAAAAGTTGTGTCTTATGGGCTGGGGATATAGCCCAGTGCAGGTGCAAGGTCCTGAGCTGAACCCCCGGGAGAGAGGGAGGGACAGAGACATGCAGCCACAGTTGTGGCATAAGGTGGGGAGGACTTAAGTCTCTTGAATGTTCTGAACAAACACAACCTTAGTTTCTGAGCAAAATACACAGTTGGACCTATTGCTTATCTGTGCAGAGAAGTGGAATTGTAGTCCTGAAGATTGCCAAAGGTTATTTATACCTTCCTTGGAAATCCAGCCCTTAGGCAGCAGCTCTACCGTTCTCATGTTGCTCTTTTACCAGAGCGGGATTGCATTTATTTTCAGGGCATCCTGATTAGCATTCCAGGCAGGAAAGCTGGCAGAGGGAGCCTTTCAGGGCTTTCCATCTTATCCTGGATAATTTGTAAGGAAGAAATTCACACAGCGGGCCAGAGACGTTGCCCTGTGCCGATGTGCTTGCCTAGCATGCACGAAGCCCTGGGTTTGATCCTCAGTCCCACGGTAAACTTAATATGCACATGTGGTTGGCTAGGATGTGGATTACGTGTTAGTGGGTGCACACGGGCATGCAGGGATGAGACAGATTCTTCCGCTCAGAGCTCTACACTTTGACCCTCTTAGAGAAGATACAGGCGCTGTGGAGTCTCTCTGCAGGTCGGGTCCAAAACCCGCAGCGTGAGCCATGCAGTTTCCCTGCCTGGAGGCCCGCCGTGGCCACTGGCGGCGTATCTGTCGTTTTCCTGTTCGGTCCGTTTGGACCTCTGAGCTTGCTGTCGCGAGAAGTTGACAAATGGTCCGTAATGTGCCTTCCGCGACCAGCCTCCGCGATGCTGTTTTCCTCCAAAGATAAATTGGCTTTCTGTGGCATGAGCGCCATTGGAAGCATATGGCACAACAGTTGGCTGCGGGATTTGTTTGTTTTGTTACAACTCCAGGAGCCACTGCTACTCGGCTTTGACATGCCCTTGAAAATCCAGGGTGCTTTGGTCATTGCTTTTGTTATATGAAAACTGATACAAATTTCAGTGGGACTTGGCTGGGAAGACAGGCTCTGCGTCTGTCTGTGTGTTCTGGACTGGCCCGAGGGAGAAGGACAAGATGTAATTTATAACGCGACATGAAGAAAGTACTCAAGGAAGTGGCCGCGCGCAGGAATCAGGCGCCCTATTTTACAGTCCAGGCGTTATTTTGTGCTCTTCCGCCCGCGGAGCAGATCAGAAGCTGGCGCTCGGCAGCAGCTCTGAGCTCGCGGAGAACAGGCAGTGAGCGGCTCCTGACCCGACCTGGGTCGTCTGGGACCCGCAGGGGCCGCTCTGCAGCGCTGTGCTGAGCCTCAGAACCGCGCGGGGGCGGAGGCCGCTCCGCAGCCGTGAAGCTGCGTCCTCGCCCACCGTACCCCGCGAGACTAGCGCCGTGTGGCTTCCAGCTCTACCGAGTCGGCATGACCGGCAGAGGCCGACGTGTGCCGCTCGTTCATGACCAGGAGGCGCTGAGGCAGCACAGCTTCGGACCCTCGGGAAGGAGCAGCCCCGCCGTGCCCGGGATGGTGGCAGGCGTGCCACGGGGCGCGTGTGCGCAGGCGCGGAGCATTCCGGGAGGGGCTGGCGGCGAAGGTTCTTCACTCATACTTGTTGAAGCTCACACTCTGCCTTGCGATCGTGCTTCGCACACTGGCGTGGCCATCATCGCGACATACGGTCTTTTCGGGGTCCTCTCATGACAGGAATTCTTCACTTGAATCTTGCTTTGCTTAGATTGCTCAGGCACCTTCTAGGAGGCCACACAACCCCAGGTGTTACTAGCCCTCAGGGAGAAGCATCACACCTTCCCCTCCCGAAGGTGCTTTGAGACATTCTGAGGATGAAAGCTTTTGTTTTATATAAGGTTTTGTTTACTTAAGTCTAGACGTACTATGGTAGATATACTATAGCCTGATTAGCAGGATTTTTCTATGGCTATTGATCTCTCTTCTTATTGGTTAGTTGGTTATAGTTACAATTCCCTTTCAGTCTGAATTTTGCCATGCCTTTTTATCTTTAGTCTTCGTATTACATTGGAGGAAATATTGCCTTTCTTTCTTTCTGCGGTCCCTGTGGTGGACACAGGAGTGTTGCCGGCGCGGCCAGCTCTGAAGTGCCCGTTAGACGAGGCTGTCCCTCGAGGCTGCTCCTGGGTCAGGGACTGAGAAGGGCAGGGCTCGGGGGGAGGGGCCGGGAGGCACCGCTGCCTCTGCCTCTGCCTCTGCCCCTGCCCCTGCCCAGCCCTGTGCTGTTAGCCTCAGCTGGCCCCGTGAGAGCCCCTGGAGCTCTGTGCCTTTCATAGCATCCTGCCTGTCAGCCAGGCTGATCTTTGTGCCTCAGCGGGCCGGGGTCACTGCTGCGAGGACGCCCTGCAGGTATGGGAAAGGGCACAGCTGTGGCAGATAGCGGCACAGCGGAGCCCCAACATCCTAGACGTACTTGGTGTTTACCGGTTGGCGGAAACAGGAAAAGAGTCTACAGTGCTTGGAGTGAACTGTGATTCTCGCAGAAAGGAAATCACTCCTCTGCTCAGTGAGTATTAATGTTTTTTTCTTAATTTAGAAATGAGGAGAAACCAGTGGGTCTAGGAGAGACCCAGGCCTGTGTGTGAGCCGCAGCCCTGACGGCTCAGCCCCAAGCTAAGCCCGCTCGGGGTCAGGGGTGGAGGGACCGCTGGGCAGCGCCGCCCGGAGCCCCACTCTGCTGCAGACAGACGTCCCCGGCGGAAGGAGCGCTGACGCCACCGGCTGTGGGCTCTGGAGCGCGGCACTTTCAGAGCGGAGCTGCCTTGCGCATCCTGTGCTGCCTGATCCTAACTGTAGCATTTAACCGGACCCGGACTTCTAGCCCTGTTGAGCTCAGTCCCTCTTCCGTTTACTTTCTTTGCTCTTACTGTACTATGCTTTAATCTTAATCTTTGAGACTCTGTCAAGGACAGATACAATTTCGCTTCAGGGGCAGCTGGATTCGGGAGCTTGAATGGCCACTCTGTCTCAATTTCCCTGATGTTCGCCCTCTGCGGGGCCTCGTTGTGAGGCAGAATTTCTCTGTGTGGCCCAAGACACGCTCATGCTCCTAACCTGAAGTGTAGACTGGACAGCAGGGAAGGCCTTCCTTTCCCGGTTCTGCACGCGCGCTGTGGAGAGGGCCACCGCCGCCAGAGCAGAGTGAGCACTCACGGGCCCACAGCGTGCGCGTGGGGCGGGCGATGCGCCCTGAGGACAGGCGGCAGCTTGCTGCGCGAGACGCACACGGTCCCTCTGTCGCCGTGGTCTCCTCCTCTGCTGCCCGCCCCGCAGACTGTGGCTACTCCCTGGCCCCGAGCCGCCCGCGAGGTGGTGCAGGGGTGGATGGCTTCCCGCACTGGGCGAGCACCCTTCTGAGCGAGAGCGGGCGTGTGGCGTGGCCTTGACGCCTGTCCGGGGACTCGACCTTTCTGTTGTTTTCCTCTTGTCTCAGCTGAGCCCGGGGCTGGTCGGGCTGTGTCCAGGATGGCGTCTCCCTCACGGCTCCGTTTGCACCTGAAATGCTTCCCACGTTTTAGGGAGGGACTTTTCCTCCAGCGCCCAGCCAGGCTGCTCTGCACACTTTGCTTTGGGTCAGACCATGAGTCTGTGCTGCAAGCAGTGGGACTCGGTGTCTCGAGGCATCAGAGGATGCTGGTGCCCTGGAGATATGGGGGTGTGTTGAATGCCCTTCCCTCAGGCCACCTCCTGCACCCAAGCGCACGTGCCCGGGGGACCACGGAGACAAAGTCTAGAGAGGTCTTTGCACAGGGTTGGAACACAGGCACTGGTGGAAGGTCCGGGCTCCCCAGCTGCGTCCTCAGTGGAGAGCAGAGGGAGACGGAGGCGGAGCCTGTGGGCATGTGCCCTGGAGGAGGCTGCGGCTCGAAGACTGTGCCTCTCAGCTTTCGTCTACATCTGCATAGCTCCAGACTCTGGGCTGGGCGCCCAGGCCGCCCGGGGTCCGTGCCCCCATCAGTTGGCACTGTGTGCAGGTGGCTCCTCTTCTGATGCCACATTAACAGTAGTTTGGCTCAGGGTATATTGAAGGAGGTGTGGAGGTGTTGAGAGAGAGTGAAATGGGCTCCTAAGGTCCTGGGCTTTGTGCTACACCAGAAAGAGCTTGTAAGAGGCAGTGTAGGAAGCCGTTAACAGCCGGCCAGCGGGCATGTTTGAGACCATTTTTCACTTGACGATGAGTTAAGTGAAGTGCCAGGATTGGAATCCAGGGGTTCATACACATTTAGGGTGTTCTCTACCACGGGGCCACACTCCAGGCCCAGATTTATGTTTTACTACATATGTTCGTGTGTCTGCTCATATGTTTGTGTCTGTTATAGGTGAAGTCTTGCTGTGTGGCCCAGGCTGGCCCGAAACTGGACTCCTGCAGCCCCCCTGTGGTCCCCCAGGAGCTGGGGTCCTTAGCTCCGTTAGTTATTTACAACAAACAGAAAAACCAGAGAGGTTGAAGATATTCACTTGAAAGTGTTGAGATCTACAGTGGCAAGAATTTGAGGGGCTCCTTTTCCTGAGAGGAGATGCTCCCCCAATTGAGCCCAGTATTGAGCACAATGAGCCTTTGCTGAATCCGGGTGTCATCTGCCTGGAAAGCAGGCTGGAGCCTTTGGGAAACCCAGGTGCACTGGGATTCATGTCCTGCCCTCGGGAGGGGCCTGGACAAATGTCCACGCCTTCCCAGGACCTGGAGGGTCAGCCCGGGGAGAACAGGTGGCCCTGAGAGACAGCAGGTCTCACGCCAGCCAGCGTGCTGCCCTGAGAAGCCCCCACAACGTGGGGACCCTCAGATTCCCCTATAATCTTTCATTCACAGCATTAGCCCATTAAAAACAGTAAGGTTGCCAAAACATAGCCCTTAACTGAAAATCAATAGAACGAGATCATGCGAGTAGAAGCCCTTGGGTGACCCAGATATTGGAGCTATTGAGTTGAGTGTAACACTAGTCAGATGACTTTAATATACCTGATTAAAACACTTTGGGGATAAATGACAAGATGGAAAATTTTTGCAGAGAATTCGTTTTATAAATCAGCATCAGCTGGAGGTTAGGAAGAGAAAACCTGTGATAAGTAGAAAACTCAGTGCGTTGGTTTTGTGTAGCAGAAGGGGAACTGATTAGCCAGAACTTAGACAGAAACTGTGTTTAGCTGAAGCAGAGAGAGGAACAAAAGAGCAGTGAACCCAGGAAGGAATGTGGAGCCCTGGGTGAGGAAGGTCCAGGCCAGATCATCGGAGCCCTGACGGCCAAGTGATAGATGTGGCCTTTGAACAGAAGATGACGGGTACTCCCCCCAGACTGACAGTACTTCAGGCCACTAATGATCGTGGGAAAAACTGCAACCCCGAGCGCGATCAGTGAAGGACGGTCTTGCGTACTGTGTGGAAGGCAAGAAGCCAGAAAAGAGGAAGTCTGGCGGGTGGCCAGAGAGGTGACCAGATCCACCCGCTGCAGATTACTGACCAGCAGGCGGCTTACCCTGATAAAAATTCAGTGCAACAAGGAAGTGAAGTCATAATTTTCATCCACTTAATAGCATAACCTCAAATTGCACAGAAGGCAGAGGGCTTGTGGTTGTGTTTGGCATGCACCAGAAGCTCTAGGCGTTATAGGAAGAGTGCAGTGTGGGCGCGAGGGAAAGGGACATGTGTGCCTCCGGAAGGAGAAATAGAACTGGAAAAAGTGAAGCGTTCATGGGCCTAAAATAAAATCCTACGCCAGGCTGCTTCTCTCGGGATGTGCTGTTGTCCACCCGGATGAACAGCCTCAATCAGCGAGCAGTTTCTCTAATCAGGTTTATAGCATCGAACATCAATGAAAACTGATTCTGAAACTAAATCATGGGTGAGCGGGATACATTTCCAGTCTGCGTGCCTTTTCATTCCAAGAAGCCTCGCTAATGAGAGCAGGTGTTGGAGAGGAAAGGAGCTGTAAGATTTTCTGTCTGTATCTGACTGTCTCTCTGTGTGTTTCTGTCTCTGATTCTCTCTCTGACCGATCTGTTAGATCCAGACTCCTGAGATGAGAGTTGAATTGGCTGTGAGGACACATTTTAGGGCTTTTCCTCCAGTCACACAACACAGAAAATTTAAACAGCAGTATTACTTTTAAGGGTCACAAGAGGCTGAAAAGATAATTATTGTAACTAAAATAAATGATAGATGTGGTTGGTTTTAAAGAAATGGCTGCTGAATTCCATTCTTTTACTGTGTGGCTACTGATTTTTATCACAAAGATATGTGGAACGTAAGAGCACATCCGGGAGATAACGGTGAGAAATTCTGGCTTTGATCTCTGACTCCCTGTCTCCTCTGACTAGAGCTGGAATAATGAGGGGCAGATATGTCGCCTCTTCACACTTTGCAAAGGTTCTTTGCTACGAATCACGTGATTGTTCTGTGTAACATCCTGACAGGTCTTGCCAGAAACGGTTTCTCGTGAAAATGTAATATGGCTTCTTTCCCTTCTCTTGGAACTCCATTACGGGATGAAAGTTGTAGTTTGAGATGCTGACAGTGACTTGAAACACCGGGCCCAGGAGAGAAATATCCTGTTCGAAGACTGTTTCAAGATGAATCTGTTGTCTGGATGGACACACGCCAGGCTGGGAGCAGTTGCTCACCTCCGAAGGGTCAGATTAGACCCGAGGGGTGGGAGGCTTTTAACCTTACTTTATGAACTTCTGAAGAGGTTCAGCTTTCAGTCTGACGTGTCACTTTTTAAGAAGAGACTTATCGTGGCCCGGAAGTTTTCTGTGTAAACATTATGTTGTTATTCAAGAGTGCCAAAGAGAAGTTTCATTTCTTATTGATTCACCTAGCACATTAGACTTTTGACATTTGATGTGTATGTTTCCAAAGACATAATTTTAAATAACTATTATATAGGTGTATATAATAAAGCATAATGTGATAGGTATAATGTATTCATTATACATTATATATGACATATATTATGTACACTGTACAATATGTGTGTGTGTGTGCATCTCCTGCCAACCAACTGCCATAGGCAGGTGATCATTTTATATGTAATTGTTCATAGGGGAGCTCGGTGTGGTTGCACATGGTCGTAATCCAGGAACTTAGGAGGTTAAGGCAAGAGGACAACTAGGTGGATTCCAAAGTCCCACTTTATACTGCAGAAAATGTTAAATGCAAGTATGAGGTGTGATAAAAATATATAGTGTATCTCTAAAAATTTATTACAGTAAAAGACATGTTGCAATTAATTTACCTCAAAATACTCCCTCTGGCGTCTAGCACATATGCCAGCATACTCACCACTTTCTGAGCGGCTTCTTCTTTCTGAGCGTCTTCAGTGTTCTGCCCTGGCTGTCTTGATGTCCTGAATGAACCCAAGATGTTTACCTTTCGTGGCCATTTGCGACTCTAGGGAAGAGCCAGAAGCCACACGGTGGCGATGCAGGGAATCAGGTAGATGAGGACGCGCCATCGTGTTTTTACAGACTGCCCTCCTGGCGGGCGGGGCTGGGCGGGAGCCTGCCGGGCAGTGCAGGTCACCCTGACAAAGGCCCTGCTGAGGGGTCACGGCCGGAGCTGATTCTGATGGGGCCGACTAACTACAATGTGCTTGTCACTCATAAAGTTTTAAAAATTGAAACATTTACTATAGATTTTGATCCCCTGTGGTACATACATGAAAATCGAGCAGCTTCACCTCTGCTGCCGTCTGCTATCTGCTGATTTGCCTTGTTCTGTGTAAACTGAGCTCGTAAAAGGCGAGGCCCCGTGTTTGAGCTGCACTATTAGATACACGTCTGTCGATTGCTGCATGTAGTGTGCATGGTGCTGGTGACACACCTTCCACACCTCGGCTGTCCTGCTCTGTTTCCTGATCACCCTCCAGGGAGTGTCCCTGACGTCCACTGTGTTCTCTGGAAGCCCTGACCCACCTTCCTTCCACCCTGACCTTTCCGGCTCCCTGCCGGGCCAGGCAGGTGCACTGTGACCTCCGATGTGGGTGTAGCTTGTGGTTCATCAAACTCAGGTTCTTGCTGACACCCTGGGCCCACTGAGCTTCTCAGTTCAGCTCCCCGTCGGCCACGGGCCTGGGCCCTGCTGTGCTGGGCTCCAGCTCCTGGCCAGCTGCCGTCAGAGCAGCAGCTTAGTCTCTGGCATCGGAGGCCGGAGCAGGGAGCAAAGCCATGCGCCACGGAAGTGTGTGGATCTGGGGCTTTCCCGAGGGGGCTCTCCCTGTACCCATGGCTGCAGCTCTCCGTGGCCACTCGTGGGCCAACAATATTAAATAGAAAGTGAAGTTTTTCATGAATTTTAAATAAATTTAAGTCTACTTGTTCCTGTAGGTACTCTGCTGTTTCACTGTAGCATATTGGTATATTTCATTATTAGTTATTGTCACCCTCTGCCTAGGTCTCTCGTGTAAATCAAACTCCACCTGGCTCTGTGTGAACAGGAAAAATCATAGGCTTGGTGCCGCCTGTTTGCCGGCCCCCGTGCGCTCTGGCCAGCACGGTGCCCCGCCCGCGTCTCTTCGCCCGCCCTGCCTGCTGTGGAGCCCCTCCCTTACTTCTGTTTCCCTGGTGCCATCGAGGTAGAAACTGAGGAGCTGCAGTTTCCAGAGAACTCGGGCAACAGTGGTGGCGCCAGATGTGTCCTTCGGGGCTCACGCCGGCGGGTTGGTGGAGAATTTCCTGAGCCTGGTGAGAGGTGTCTCCTCCAGGCTTCTCTGTCTCTCAGTTTGAGGGGCCGGAATGGATTCAGCTGTGTGGACGGACGCGGGTGCCCGTCAGGCCAGAGCCAGCCTTTCCCATCCTGCTGCAGGGTCTCCTGGGAAATCCGGCTGGAACGACCCCGACGGGCGCGCTGCCCTTCCAGACGCAGCACCGTCCCACCTTCCGTCGCCGTCTTGTCCCTCTGCAGGATCTGCGCTTAGCAGCAGCGCTCAGCATGAGATTTACAGGATCGGGAGCAACTCGCCCAGCACCCAGGGCTTTGTCTCCGGTGCACGGTATGGAGAGCACTGTCCTATGATGCATGAGGATGCGCTGGCTGCAAGGTCGCCCGGCGGCTGTGGGGCTCTGGCACCTGGCAGAGGCCCCACTGCTGGTCTTTATCTGATGGGCCCGTCGCACCCTCTGCTTCCTGCTGCTGCATTTCAGGGAACCTGTGTGGACCAAGCCCTCCGGTGACCCGTCTGGACCCTGTGCATCACACTGGCACATTCTCCTCTGAAGTGAGCCCTGGTGCTGGCCTGTGACCTCCATCTGTCCTTGTCCCCCTCAGCTGTGCCCCGCGACGCCGTCAGAGCGTGCTGCCCCCTCCGCTGTCCGAGACGCCTGCCTTGCCTAGAGGACGGCGGTGTCCACCTCTCCAGCCCTGGCCCGTCCTCTCATCTAGTCCCTGACTGTGAGCTTGGTGTGGACCATGAATAAGCATACTTTGCCTGACTGAACCTATGATTTCTTGGCATCTCTTAACCTGCCCTGAAAATGCATTTTCTTTCTTCCCAAACTGGAGATTTGCAGTTCTCTAAATCCCCCAAAAATGTATGCTTTGTGCTTTTAAGTTTCTGCATATAAAGTAAGCAGGATAATGATTGAAATGAAACACACTCAGTATTTATAGTAATATGAGAGCCATTGGAGCCTAAGAATTACCCACTGAGGGTTTCCACGTCTTTAATATTCGAACGCAGTCTGGTTCGTTGTGGCAGGCTTTGCAGTTGGCAGAGTGATAGTTTATAGTATGCCACTCACCTAATTAGCGTTTTCTATAGCTTATTTTGGGGAAAACTGAAATGAGCCTAAAGCCCTACAAACTACACCCCAAACAAGTCTGAAAACACTCAGGCTTGGAAGGCTTCTGTTCTGCTTCCCTAGAGGCTGAGCTTGGGCTTGGTTCTCCTGGGTGTACCAGGTCCTCCTGAGCGGCTTTGGGACCCGAGGGAGGGGGACAGGTGTGTGGAGAAGCCCACAGGAAGTTCCGACTTACTCATGGTCTTGTGTACCTCCCTCCCTCCCTCCCTCCCTCCC
>PVIC010036061.1:0-18754 GCA_004025085.1 Thryonomys swinderianus
AAAAAAAAAAAAAAAAAAACAACTAGTGGTGGGCTGGACCTTGTTGGAGGACTATCATTTGCTGGCCTTTAACCGAGAGTCAAGGAATCCTGTGGCTTGAAAAGACAGTGGATACCTGAAGTTTCAGTACTGGATTCTTCCTCCAACTCAGAGCAGATGAAAAAAATCTGTCAGAAAGCTCCTCCCTGCAGCTGGCCGAGGCCTCGGAGTCCTTGGCCCTGGGAGGGGTGCTGAGCAGGCCAAGCCGGCATGTGCAGTTTATCTATCATTTCCTGGATCTGGAGCTCCCATAATTCCCAACTGAGAAAACTTAAGCTATTAATTCAAAAACAATTATGAAAACATTTTGAAATATATCAAGTACTTCTTCAATGTAAAATGTGCTGCTCTAGAGCTAAATATCAGACATTTTAAAAATTAAGTAATGAGAAGAAATTAAATCCTTTTATACAAAGTAATCATGATTAGTTTCTGCAGTAAGAATGGTTGTACCCAGATAACCCTTTTCCCCATCTCCTAGAACACAGGGATTCCTTCCTTTAATATGTGCACATACATGTTTGCTCTCTTTGTCCATTAGGAGAAAACAGGCTGGGCTCTCTGGCCCCAGGCTGGAGTCCAGGATGTCAGTCCATGTGTCCTGCCCCGCAGGACAGTGCACGCTGACTTCAGCTCCCTCCACGCCCACCATGGACAGGACATGGTGACCCTGTGGCTTTCCTTCCCCTGGAATTCTTTGTCACTGCATGTCAGAAAGACAATCTTGACATTCTCTCCCTCTCTTCTCAACTTGTTCATTAGAATGATCAAAGCTTTCTATAAAATATAAAATACTCAGGACTAAAAATATACCTTCCAGCCCCTTAGAATCCAAGTTCCCAGGTAACAGGAAAATCTCTGCCATTTGGAGATCAGCTATTCTTGTGGCCTCTAATGATAACAATGGAGCTCGGCTGCAGGAAAGCATGTGTATTGGTCACCCCGTGTTCCAGTCTTCAGGACCACCTCCTCGTTTGTATCCAGATGGCAAGTTCACAGCACAGTCACTTCTAAAGAACACAATATACTTACTCTCTTGTTATTAAGAAGACCCCTGAGGGCCGGAGGGTTAGCTCAGTGGTTCCGGTGCCTGCCTCGCAAGCGCAAGGTCCTGAGTTCGATCCCCGGAAACCACATAGAATGCTGGGCGTGGTGACTCACGCCCACCAGCCATCAATACCACATACCACAGTGCCGGGCGTGGTGGCTCATGCCTGTAATCCCAGCACTCGGGAGGCAGAGGCAGGAGAATTGCTGAGTTCGAAACTTGCCTAGTGAGCCCAGAGCCAGGCCGAACTACAAAGCGAGACCCTGTCTCAAAAAAAAAAAAAAAAAGAAGACCCCTGAGCACCTCAGAAGCACGAGTCTCAGTCCGAGCAGGTTGAGCCATTATCGCTCTCCATATGCGAAGCCTTCCTGCCTCTGCATGTAAAGCACCAGCGCCCTCCCCACTTCTGCTCCCTCCCGCTGGCCCGGGTCACTCTCTCCCTTACCTTCCTTCTGTCGCTGCTGGAGACTGCACCACAGGCTCCTGCAAGCCGGGCAGGCGCTCCACCACGAGCCACTCCCCTGGCTCACCGGCCACATCCTCCTCTGCCACATGAATCCCCAAGACTCACTTAAGAAAATATCAGTGGTCATTAGTTGCTACCCTCCACAGGACCTCGGCTTCTTAATAGTAGTTATTTTAATTTTTTTTTCTCTCACAGAAATGTCTGAATCATCTAGAAGAATCCTTGGCACAGAAAAATATTTCTTAAATCCACTTAAGGAATAAGTAAGGGAATCAAGAGCTGTGTGTTTGGTATGTGGCTGAGGCTCCATCTCCTCTGGGCACCTCCTCAGGCTACTCTCAGAACAACACCACTCTTCTGCACATTTATTTTATCAAGAACCTTGTTTTGAGCCCCTGTTAATGTGCCAGATCCCAAGCAGGCTACTGAGGTTAGCAGAGAAGTAAAGCAAAGTTCTTGTCCCAAAGCCTGTAATGAAAACATCTGGTTTGGGGTCCCAACCCCTCCCCTGAAAACAAAGAAATGCTGAGGACTGGAAGATCCTGACATTCTCTGAGCACCTACTATGTTCCCAGCACATGACAGGTGTTCTTCTGGAACCAAGGAGTCCTCCGTGGGCAGAGGTACAGACAGAGAGCAGGGAGAAATACAGAGCTCAGGTGTAAGGACTCAGAAGCCCAAGGGGCTGAGACTTGTTTTCAATAGGAACTAAAAACGGGGGCTTGGAAGAGCTAGGGAGGAAACTCCAGGCCTGGTATAAAGAGACCAAGGTGTGCACTGGACCCTGTGACCCTTGGACTGCCTTTCGTGAGTGTTTCTATACCTGTAACAGGTAACTGGTGGCCTAAAAGACTGACATGCAAACATCTATGATTCTAGCTCACCAGCCTTTGCTTCCTGTGGATTGTCCTGCTACCTCAGTGGAAAAAAATTGCTGTGGTGCTTAAAGAGGTCTTTCCCAAAATGAAGGTCAATCAAAGTGGAACTTTGACTCCTGAGGCAAAATGATTTTAAAGGAATAAAAGACTGTCCTGCTTTTTCCCACTAACCTTAGAGACTTCTCTCTGTTCTGCCTATCACTGCTGGGACTACCTCATCCTGGCACCCAACCAGTCACTGTTCCAATTCTTCTCTTGCTCAAGTGACTTATCTGATTAGTTGTGAGGTCCAAACTCCACTAGTCTCTAGTTACCAGAAGGCCTTGACTTCTGACCTTTTGCCAGCCCACAAGCAGAAGCCCATAAGACTGGCTTCCTGAGAAGTTTTCCTCTTGTGTTGATCCCCTCGGCCACCAGTTTAAGACACACACTGAGCATTTGCTTTTGTCTTGCAAGAGCAAGTGAACAGGCAGAAGTCAAATTTCCCTCCCCACACCCACCATTACATAACTGCACCCAAGGAGAAAGGCATATCAAGTACCTGTGGCTTTTGGAACCACAAATAATCTGGATCAATTTGTTCTGAAGGCTCGTTGTGCAACCACACTGCCCTCTTCCTTCTTTGTTGGTCTGCTGAATTAATTGACCACATCCCACTCATGATCATGATAAGACATGATCTGAAGCATCACTTCCTTGCTAATCACGGCCAGATCTTTCCAAATACAATCTTCCTTTTAAAAATGCCATCTTACCACTAAACTGAGATATGAAACTAGAGACAAAAATTAAGGGATGAATGGTGAAGATGTTTTATGCAACAAAATATGTACCAGTGTTGGGCTGGGGATTTAGCTCAAGTGGTACCATGCCAACCTTAGATGCACAAGGGCCTGAGTTTGATCCCAGGTACTACAAAAAAAAAAAAAAAAGTACCAGTGTCATTTCAGCATCTCTGATTACCGTTTTCAACAACAAACAACATGTTGTATCTGTGGGTTTTATAAAGAAATCTAAATCCATGGTCAGAATCCTTACACATTCTGCAATGAAGAAATGAGAAAGTTAACACCAGATCACTGATATTTATCACACATTTACTTCACAAAACACTGCTGTGGCATGATACATAGAAGAATGTAGCTTTTGGTTTGGGAATACTGAGTTAGGATCACTCTACTAGTCCATTTTCTGTTGCTATATCAAAATACTCGAGCTAAGTATAGTATACAGAAGAGAGGTTCATTTAACTCATAGTTCTGGAGACTAAAAGCCTAAGGTCAGTTGCCCAATCTGTCTTCTCTTTGCTGAGGAACCCCTGGATGTATATCAACATGGTAGAAAAGTAGGAAAGGAACCAGCAACACAGGAGGAGCCAGCGCCTCACTTTATAACAACAGGCTCTCAGCAACTCCACAAAACTAGCATTAATGCTTCAGAGGGAGGGCAGGTGGCAATGCCAGTGGCCTCATGGCTTTACACTAGCTTCTTCCTCTTAAAGGTCCCTTCACCTCGATACCAGCACACCAAGGCCCAAGCCTCCAGCCCCTCTACCTCAGGCACATACCACAGCTCCTGTGCACTCACTAAAAGAGATTTATGGACAGACAAGTTTTATGGCCTGCCTCCTAACAGGGAGTGCAGATGTGGTCAGACACTGTAAACTCCCACTGAGATAAGTATCTTAAACAGACACCCTGCTGGACTAAGCAGGGACAGATTTTTGCCACCCATCAAGAACTCTAGAGGCAGATACTCCTACCTGGAGGAGCTGCTATGCCTATCATCAGCCATTTCTCTTACTTTCCTTCTATACTTTGCGGGTGGGCTCTTGTCTTGAGTTTTCAAAATGGCTGCCATCATTCTGGATATCACATCCACAGTCCAAGAAGAGAAAAGAGAGAGAAACAGGAAGAAAGAGGTACTATGAAGGGCAAAAGTGTTATCTGATCTGTCATTTTGAGAAGTCTTCATCAGGCATTGACTTTCACTTTTTGCAGGAGCAAATTGCATGATTACCCCCAGCTGCAGGATCACTCACTGTCCAAGCCCCCTAGGAAAGGAAAGCAAGAGAAGGCATTTAAAGAGGCTTCACTGAACCAACAGCACATGCCATACACTTATCACATCACAGTTACGTGGTGAGTGACTTTTATTTTACATGGAATAAGAGGCTATTTCCCTGGCCTCGATGACGATATAATGGCCCTATTTTTATCTTTTTAAAAATAAGTTTTTCAGGGCCAGAGATTTAGTTCAGTGGTTCCGGCATTTGCCTCGCAATCACAAGGTCCCGAGTTTGATTCCTGGTACCACATACAACAGTGCCAGGCTTTGTGCCTCATGCCTGCAATCTCAGCAATCAGTACCACACACCACAATGTCAGGTGTGGAGGCTTACACCTGTAATCCCAGCACTCAGGAATCAGAAGCAGGAGGATGGCTGTGAGTTCGAGGCTTGCCTGGGTTACATAGTGAGCTCAGGGCCAGACTGAACTACAAAGTGAGACCTTCTTTCTTTCAAAAAAATAAATAAATTTTTCAACATAATTGCATTTAAGCATGTATTCTTAAAGAAAAAATATATACATACTTTGTAGCAACTGTCTTTGAGTAGTGAAGTATAGTTTTATTTACTTTTCTGTACCATCCGATTTTTCTCTTGTTTTGCTTTTTATTCTCTCTGACAGAAGTGTATTTCTTTTAAGGATGGTCATGATTGTGGTACATTGTCAAGCGGAACAACAGTATATATAAGACATCTTTTCGATTTCTCCAACTATACAGGAGGGAAGCTGAAGCCTGAAAATTTCCCCCAAGTGCTGGGAATAGATCATTTTAGTTTCTTCCTCTGCTTTTTGGTGTTTTCCAAATTTGATCACAATACAAAGCATATTGGAGAGAAACAGTATTTGTGGATTAAGCAGCTTTCCACCTAGACACGGAGGAAATATTCAACCTAAACTGAAAAACAGGGGAAAGAAAGGAAAGGGAAAGGAGGGAGGAGGGACAATAAGGAGGGAGGGGGAGGAGAGGAGAGGGCGCAATCCCACTGAAGAAAAAGCCTTGTTTGTTAAGACCAAATGGATAAGTAAAACACTGCCACCCCCTCCCCGCCCCCATTTCCCTTCTCCAAAGGCAGTTTCTGCTGAGAAACACTAAACCCCCTTAACATTCTTCAGGGGATTCTCAAGTCCAAGGCTCAGAGCCCAGAGATAGAAGGTTGTTTGTTCCTCTCTGGTGAGTCAGCTGTGAAATGTGGATCATTGTTTTGGCAAATATGGCCACCACCGGAAGGGGCCCTTTCCCAGCTCCTTTCTTTCCAGAGGGCCGGAGATGCCAGGAGGCAGCTGAAGCTCCTCCTCCTTTCAGGGAGCCCAGTCCGCACACAAATCCCGCAGCCATTTCCTTATCTCTCTCTCTCCTGCTTTCCCAGAAAGCAGGAGGCCATCTCCACTTCTCCTACATTTACAGAATGAAAGCCCATACTCCGCAGGCCTCGGGAATTAATCTTCTGTAGGGAGGGTCCTCCCTTGGCTCAGTCTCAAGAGGAAGCACAGCCTTCACTCATTCATCCCTCCATTCATTCACTCACCCACCGATCCATCCATCCCACGCCCCACTCATCACCAGCTCCTGGCGTAAAGACACTGAGAACAAGGCAGATTAAATTTGGCTTTCAGAGATCTCATATTCATGGAACAGGATGGTAAGGAAGGCATAGAATAAGACAACAGAAATACATCCATAAGTAATTTCAGAACATGACATGCTATAAAAAGTATGAAGTAAGTTTGAGAGTCTCGAAGGAATGGGCAATCAGGAAAGGGTCTTTAAGAAGGTGGCATTTGAATTGAAACTTGAGGTGTGGAGGGGGAGCCAGGAATTCAGGCAGCCACGGGGAGAACACTGCAGGGAGCAAGTGACAGAGGCAGCCCAGCACAGTGCACAGGGACTAAGAGACCACAGCCCAGAGTTTGGGTTCAAGAGCAAGGACCTCTATGGGCTCCTGGGGAGCCAAAGCAGAGGGCCACAGCAGCCTTGCACCCGCACACCTCCAATATCCCTCCCTGAAGGATTAATACAGAGAAGATGGGGTTAAAAGGTTCCCATTTGCTCTGAGCCTTCTGTCTAGGCAAAGAGATGACAAGGGTGCCTAACACAGTCACAGGACACCGCAGTGCCAGGTTGTGCGGCTCTCATTCTACACAGAGGCAGTAGGAGGAGCTGAGAGGGGGTGAGCAGAAGCCATCAGAGGACTTCCGGGAAGAGGAGCAGGCCCCACCTCCAAGAGGGACGCAAGTCCCTCTGGAGAGTAGCCTGGCTCCCTGCACCCACCTCTCTCTTGTCTATGTGAAGGACTTTTCTTTCTCCCATGTTTGTGTGTGTGTGTGTGTGTGTGTGTGTGTGTGTGTGTGTGTTAAGGTTTGAACTCAGAGCCTCACACAAGCCAAGTGTCCTCCATGACTAAGCTACGTGCCCAGTCTTTCTTGTGATGATCTTTAAATGTGTCGATTTTGTTGGGCTATGGTCCCCAATATTTCATCAAATGCTAATCTAGATACTGCTATGAAGGCATTTGGTAGACAGAATTTAAGTTCATAATTACTTAACTTTTTCCCACATTTTTTATTAGTGCATATTAATGGGGTTCATTCTGGCACATGTTTTCTGTTATCCCGTACGATTGGCTGATTCAATCAGCTGAAAGACCTAAGAACAAAGGCTCTTTAGAAAGTAGAAAAATTTCTACCCTGGACTGTGTCTTCAGTCTGTGTCTGAGAGTTTATCCTGTCCAACAGATTTCACACTCGCCTCGCCAGCTCCCTCAGTTTCACAGAGACCATTCCTTGTGATAAATCCCTTAGGACAGACCTCCTGCTGGTTCTAGCACAGCAGGAAGAGTTTGTCTGACATCATCCTTAAGCTCTGAAATGAAGATAGCAGTACCTCCCCAAGATTCAACAAGCTAAAACAAGGAAGGCGTTTGAGTACAGTTAACTGCTAAATAACTGTTGGGTCTTATTCTACTTTGTTTTTAATGACTTCAGTGGATTGTAAAACTTGCCACAAGCTCCTTCCCTGTTCCTACTCATAATTCTTTGCAGGGAACTGAGCATGCTCCTGTACTGGCACAGCTCGGTCACGTGACTCAGTGCAAATGTGATACAGAGACATCGAGGTTACTTGTGCACTTGGTCTGTTTGTCTGCACTGGCTGTGCTCAGAACCCTCCGCACCATGTGAAGAAGCCCAGGCTAACATGAGAGGCAAAGAGAAGAACTTTATGCAGTTGCAAACTTCCCTCCCTGGTTGCCAATAACCAGAAACGCCCCAAGAGCGGAGCCTCTCACTTGAGAGCGAATCATCAAAGGTGCACCAGGGACCCCAAGTGAAACCTGCAGAATTGGCTCCCAGAGTCCATCTCACAGATCATTTGCTAAATAGGTGATTATTTTTGTATGCGGCTGTTTTTTGAAGGAAGGATGACTTGTTATGCAGCAAAAGCTAATTGGTACTAGAATAAAGCTGAGATTCCTTCGAAACCTTTCAAACTGGACATTTCTTTCTGAAAAATAGTAACCATTATTAATTTGGGCATAGTGGAACAGATTCCTAGGCTTCTTACAGCATCTAAATGGCTACTTTTTATGAAAAGCAGTTAATCCCTAGGTATTATACATTTAAAAACATATATATAGATATATATATACACATAACCTTTGACCTGATAATTCTAGCTCATTAATTTATTATAAGGAAATAATTAGAAATGTGCACAAAAATTTATAAACAAGGATGTTCAATGAGCTAAGCATTTTTGAATATCAGTGTGGGATTTTATAACAGTAAAGAAATGAAAACAATAAATTTTCAACCATAAGAGGCTATTCAACCATAAGAGGCTATGTGTTCATGCAACATACTGAAAATTAGGCAATAAATAAAATTAACATCTCAAAGATTAGGTAGAGTAGGAAAAGCTTACAATTTGTTCAATTAAAAGTGATAATATAATCCGCGAACCAGTCAGGTCCAAACATGATGTTGTTCCATTTGTTTTTTGCAGTGGAAGGAAAAAGAAAAATATAATTAGTGACAATCTGGCTGTGGGCTGATTGGTGTTTTATTTGTATCTTTCAGTATATTATAACATTTTTATAATGAATATGTATTATTTTTACTATCAGAATAATAGAAGAGACTTCAGAAATCCCATCCACCCTTGAAAGCACATTCTAAAGGCCAAATCTGCAAAGTTTTTCATGATCTCTAAATAGAAGAGGGATTTCCCCAGAAATCTGTTTCTCTCTGGTGCTTATTTGACATCACCTTTTATCACAGCTATTTCTTTACTTTTCTTATCATTCTATCCTCCTGATGAGTGCTTCAAAGTTTCATTGTATTTACCCAGAATGTAGAATGCGTACAATACACATTTGTTAAATAAAACTGTATTGGATGATGTGTGTGTGTGTGTGTGTGTGTGTGTGTGTGTGTGACATCACCTTCAAAACATATCTACTACCAGATTCCTTCTGCTCCTCAGCCTTGGCCCCTGGTGCCATTCTGACCTCATGTCCTGTGACTTCACACTAAGCCAGAAGTTCAGTCATACTGAGCTCGAGCTCACAGGGAAGGTCCCACCTGCAGAGCATCACACGTGTTGTTCCCTGTACCTCAGAGAGTCCCCCTCAGTCGGTGACTTCTATTCACTAACCTTCTTCAAGTGTTTGTTCAAAGTTCCTCTTCCCCTTCTACACTCAATCATAAATAAATAAATAAATGCACATAACTTAAGAACGGCCAAAGGCTTTGAACGGACACTTCTCCTAAAATGACACAGGATTTATACGACATACTATCTCAAACTTAGTAGGATGGCTGTTATCAAAACACTCAAGTGTTGGGGAGGCTGTGGAGAGATAGGAACCCTTATATACTGTTTTGGAAAGGTTAACTGGTAAAGTTACTATGGAAAACACTATGGAGAAAAACTATAAAGAGAACATATGATTCAGCAGGCTCCCTTTTAGGTACACATCCGAAAGAATGGAAACCAAGATCTGAAAGATATGGCTGCATTTCCATGTTCATTACATTCATAACACCCAGGATACAGAAATAACCTAAGTGCCCATCAACAGGTGAGTGGACAAGAAGATGTGATTCCTACATACAGTGGGATATTACTTAATATTTTAAAAGACAGAAATCCTGACATATGCAATAATATGGATGAGTCTGAAGGACATTAGGCTAAATGAAAAATGTTAGACACAGAAGGTGACAAATTGTAAGATTCCACTTATATGAGGCACCTAATATTGTCAAATTCATAGACATACAGTGGAAAGGTGATTGCCAGGGACTGAGAGGAGAACAAGGAGTTGATAATTAGGCAAAATGTTTCAGCTATACTAAATGAGTACATTGTAGAGATCTGCTATTTCACATTATGCCTAGAGTTAAGAATATTGTATTGTGGGCTGGAGGGTTAGCTCAGTGGTTCCGGCACCTGCCTCGCAAGCGCAAGGTCCTGAGTTCGATCCCCGGTAACCACATACAATGCTGGGCGTGGAGACACGCCCACCAACAATCAACACCTCATACCACAATGCCAGACGTGGTGGCTCACGCCTGTAATCCCAGCACTCGGGAGGCAGAGACAGGAGGATTGCTGAGTTCGCGGCGGCTTGCCTGGGCACCATAGTGAGCTCAGGGCCAGCCTGAACTACAAAGCGAGACCCTGTCTCAAAAGCAAAAAAAAAAAGAATATTGTATTGTACTCTTAAAAATTTAAGAAAATACATCTAAGGTTTAGCATATATATATTTATATATATATATATATACACACACACACATATGCATGCATATACATATACACACAAATATACACATCTACACATATATATACACAAAAATATACACAAACACACACACAAATCTTTTTCTATGAGATCTAACCTGATACCAATCTCCATCACTGGAACTTCTGTTATCTACTACTTATGTAGTTAACGTCACCATTATATATTTGGGGTTTTGTTGCAGGCCATTCCCTCCACTGGGAAAAGCCCAGCACAGAGTAAGCACTGGCACCCTAGACATGTATTAAATGGATAACTGGTATATCTCTTACCACAGCAGAGTGCAGCAGGCTGCCACACTTCACCTCTTACCCACTAGGACACAGATCCTGTTCTAAGTTTAACTTGGCTCCAAGGCCGTGCCGCATCTTTCAAAACCAATGACATTCAAGTGACAAAGTTCAGTTGTGCCAAAACATTCTTTGCTCATGTGAACATCACCTTTTGCACAAACTACTGTCTCTGCTTCTCCAAGACTCAGAAATGTAAGTCCTGGGCATCAAAGCAACCCAACAGTTATTACTGATGATCACCAAAGTGATGCTGAAAAATCCAACTTGTTTTCAATGACTCCTGAGCCTCTTGCTTGAGTAATGAAATCAAAAGCAACTTCCTCCTTCAAATTTCCTTTCTTTAGATAGACACACAGGCACTCCAGAAGCCTGGAGCAGTGAGGCGATGGAACAGGCCAGGGCCTAAGAGCTCACTAAGAGCTCACAAAGCTAAACTCTAATCTAGTATCTTCTACTTTACATCCATGAGCTTCAGTGACACCTGAGTCTCCGTTACTCCATTTTAAAGAATGAGAATTTAATTTCATTTACTTCCATACACATTTTTCTATCCTTGAAAGGTGAATACTTGATAACATGTGAAGTGTTTTTTGTACAGAGGGTGCTGGAACAGGGTAGGGTTACATTTTCTCTCTTCCTCCACTTCACACCTTCTTCTTCTTTCACGCTGTGTGATGCCACCTGCTACCACATCCCATGCTATCCTGATCCTGAAGTCCTGGAAGGACCCGCTAAGCTTCATTCTGCTCACCTTGGAGCTGGAATAAGCAAGTAGCCTGCTGGACCAGCCATGTGTGAGATGGGCAGGCTCTCGGGAGACATTTGTGTTCTGTCTTTCACATCCTCCAGGATTCTGTTCCGGTGGGTCTGGGGAAAGAGAGAATGCATAATTGTTAGTCCATCTGCTCTCATGTGCTTTTTCATCTTCAGAGACAGCAGGCCCGGCTGCCTTGACTTGGTCCACACAGTTCCACATGGACTTGGTCAGAGCATCGTGGCCATCGATGGCATTTTGTGGCTCATGAACAATAACTTTATTCTGTGAAATGTAGCCCCTCGTGTAACATTCCTAGCAGCCATGTGGGATAACCATCACACCCCATTTTATAGAGGATCAGTGCTTCCTCCCTGGCTGGCGAGGGGAGCCTGAGCTCAGGTGCAGGCTTTCTGTGCATGGCTCTCTTCCCCAGAGCCGTCCAGTGAAATGGGCTTGAAGGGCAGGTTCACTGCTTGAGCGCACGGGGCAGACACAAGCTCGTTGGAGGAGCGAGCTCTGCTCAGGCCTCGGATTGCTTTTTCCCTACGTTCTAATAACTCAATGAGCTTTCACCTGTTAAACACTCACCTGAACACAGTATTGATCCTATTTCTGATTTTCCAACAACTTTGTGAGAAAGGAGGCTCAGAGAATTTAAGAAATGGGCTCAGGATACCCGGCCAGACTGAGAGAGCAGAAGTTCCTACCCTCCTGCCTCTAATTATGTGGTCCTCACCATGTGCTTTGGATCCTCCTGCTGGTGCTGACTGCTTCGCCCAAGGGGTGAAATGTAACTGCTCTCTCCAGAGTCCCACTTCCCCACCCACCAGAGCCTCTCTCCCAGGAACCAACAGCAGGCGGTTGGCCGGTGGGGCTCAGCTCTGCCTCCCCCAGCTGAGCACCACCTGAACCCCCGTGTGGCTGGCTGGCTTCAGTCACCTGTGATTCTCATCAGCTGTCCCCCTCACAGCCTTGGACGTGATAGCTTTTTGTATCACTGTCCATAATTCCTAGAGGACAAAGGCTCCCCCAAGGGAAGACCCTGGGGTAGGATATGGCCTTGTGTTCCTCAGAGCCTGGCACCTGGCAAAATCTTTTCTCATGAACCCTGGACAGTGGGCGGACTGTCCCCCTGCATGTGGGAACTGTGAGGAGCACCGTGCACCTCATTACCATCTCCATTAGTCATGAAATGCAATGGGCTATAAAATGTAGGGGTTGAGCAGCAAGTACCTGGGCTGTGAACTGGACAGGCACTGTGTCTGATTCAAGGTCTAGTGCTCAGGCCATGGGCCATTCTCCTGGGGCCCATGACCTCCATGGACAGATTTCAGCAGGTGCACCAAGCCCCTGCCTTGAACTGATGAGCAATACCAGTTTCTCCTAATTTAAAAGTTAACTGTGGGCCAGAGATTTAGCTCAGTGGTCCCGGCGTCTGCCTAGCAAGTGCAAAATCCCTGGTTTGATCCCCCTGATAACCACATACAACAATACTGGGTGTGGTGGCTCACACCCACCGGCAATCAGTACCACATACCACAAATGCCGGGCATGGTGGCTCATGGTTGTAATCCCAGCACTCAGGAGGCAGAGGCAGGAGGATTGCTGAGTTCCAGGCTTGCCTGAGCCACATAGTGAGTTCAGGGCCAGCCTGAACTACAAAGCAAGACCCTGTCTCAATCAATCAATCAATCAATCAATCAATAAAATATAAAATAAATTTAAAGTTAACTGCTTCCAGGCATAGATGCATTGATGACTGTGTATTACAAACTCCTGTGGCTCACCTCCCAGCAGTCTGTGATGGTAAGAACCACAGTGTGGACAGAGAAGTCCCTGGCATATAGTCACACTGCTGGAGAGCAAGTATCGGCCCTGCTCTGTGCTGAACGACTTTGAGGAGTGGAATGAGTTCTCTGAGCTGCCATTTCTTCTTATGAAAAATAAAGATGATATCTGTTTCCTCACAGAGGTGTAAGGATTAAATAAGGTGCAGTGTAGAAAGGGTGAAATAGCACTCTACTATCCTATGGTGATGAATTTTAGTGTCCTCTTCCTATTACTCTCTCTGAGCTTCAACTTTCTGGCCACCTGGTCTGAGAAGGCCAGATGCGATCCATTTTGACAGGACCTGTACTAGCCCCAGTGTGGCTCCCAGCTACCTTGAGAGAAACTCTTCAGTAAGATGGGGATGAGAGACAGAGAATACACTAAGTCCCCAATTTACGAACACTTGAGCTTTGAACTTTCATAGGTGTACTGTCTAAGACTCACTTTATCAGCTTACGAATGAATCCAACTTGCGAACATTCTCCTGGAACAGAACTCATTCGTAAGTTGGGGACTCACTGTACAAGTGAAATCATGCTTATATTAGTTAGGTAATTAATGTTGATTAATGTTTATTATTAGTGGTATTAGGTAACTGCTAACATCAAAAATTTGCTACCTGGGCCGGAGGGTTAGCTCAGTGGTTCCGGTGCCTGCCTCACAAGCGCAAGGTCCTGAGTTCGATCCCTGGAAACCATACACAATGCTGGGCGTGGAGACTCACACCCACCAGCAATCAACACCACATACCACTGTGCTGGGCGTGGTGGCTCATGCCTGCAATCCCAGCACTCGGGAGTCAAAGACAGGAGGATTGCTGAGTTCGAAGCTTGCCTGGGCTACATAGTGAGCTCAGAGCCAGCTTGAACTACAAAGTGAGACCCTGTCTCAAAAAAAAAAAAAAATTGCTACCTATGACATGGGAAGAGGGAAGGGAAATAATGAGAATGAAAGGAAAAAATGCAAACAAAGCTTTTGTAAATAAAGGCAGGAAGAAGGGTTGAAGGGAAGGCAAACGGGAGAATCAAGAAAAATCAAGCTACATTGTGTCAGATACAAGTCCCCTACAACGAATGTGATCACTGTGTATATCTAAACTGCACCAATACAATTAATCTGTAAAAACTTGCTGTCCAAGACTCTGTCAATATCATCGGAGGAAACATCTCTGCAAGTGCTTCTCTCTAAGGACAGGCAGGCTCGGCCTTCACCGCTGCTCGTAGCGCCCACAAAGGGAAAGCTGAAGGGAGCAGCACGGCCTCAGCTCCGTGCAGACAGAATGGGGTCACGGCCCCCGCTTCCCTGACTGAGGGATGGGTGTCCTCGCAGGGGCGCAGCGAGGCCAGGGCTTCCAACAGTGGGGAGCCGGTCAGCGCTCAGATACCAGGCTCAAATACCAGTCTTATTTCTTATGCGAACTTCTTACTTTTTAAAATTGATTTTGTTTGTATATTTTATACATACATTATGATCATATTTTATACTGAGAGCTTGTACCTGTACATGACACATCTTGATTCTCATTTTTTCTCATTCTTCGGCCTTCCCCCAAACCCCTCTATAAATACATAAGCTTTGTTTCCTTTTTTTTCATCAAATTTTTTCTTTCCCTTCTTTAGTTTCCCCTATCTCCCTTTCCTTTTTCCTTTTCACCATTTTCTTCCTATTTCTTATGTGAAGTTTTTAGATGGCAATATAAAACCTTATTGCTTTGCTTATATTAAAATAAACAGAAATAATTATAGTGTCATGGTTTCTTATGGGGTTTTAAGACCTGAGTGAGGAGGAAGCTTGATCTATTTACATACTCTCTTGTGAATAAGAGAAGTTTCATAAGCAGAGGCAGGCTGGGTGTCCGTGCCAGGCCTGCCTTTCCAAACAGACTGTCAGAACTGCCCGAGACAAGTAACAGAATTAAGATATAAAACAGTGAGAAGATTCAAGTTCACCTTGAAAAGAATCAGCTTGAGAAGCCAGCAAGTCAGAGAGGGCTGGCAAAGTGTTCTCTGGCGCCAGGTTGCAAGGCTTTGTGGCCCTGGGGGACCCCATTCTGGGCCCAGGATGAAAGGCCTGCGTGGGCATCCCATGGGCACTGGCTAGTGCCCTTGTGATACTGTGGATGGAAAGGGTGGGCCGGGCACTCTCGCAGTGTATGGAAGGAAGCACAGAGGCTGAGGGCTGCCATGGAAGAAAGGTTGCCAATCAGCTGGGCATCATGGACAGCAAGGCTCTTTTCTGTGGGCACTGAGTATGTGTTGAAAGCACTCATTTTATTGCATAGAATTGGAGAAGTCTGAGAAAATATAATCAAAGGTAAAAATAATCTCTTCTCTGGGAGATAACAACCGAATACTTATTAGCATTTTGGGTTAGAGATAGGTAGATGAATAATAGATGACAGAGACAGATGTGCATAGGTAGGTGTGTGTCTAATTTCAATTTTGGATCATGCTGTATACAGTGTTGTATGACCTATTTTTTCACTAAATGTTAAATCATAGGCATTGTCTTATGTACTTATTTGTTAAAATTATGATTTTAGGGTTTATTATATTTACTGCATCATATTATATATACAATATAGTATAAGTTTTTATATATTGAAATCATGTAGTCATATACACATTTTACCATGTATGTATATATAATTTATTTAACCAGTATTATTGGGAATTTACTTACAAGTTTTCACTGTTATAAATGATAACAGTAAAAATAGCTAACAATCGCCAGGCGTAGTGGCTCACGCCTGTAATCCCAGCACTCGGGAGGCAGAGACAGGAGGATTGCTGAGTTCAAGGCTTGCCTGGGCTACATGGTGAGCTCAGAGCTAGCCTGAACTACAAAGCTGGACCTTGTCTCAAAAAAAAAATAGCTAAGTCATTGGTTTAAGCATTTTATGAGGATTATTTTACTTAAGTTTCATAATACCATGAAATAGGTATTGTGATCATCCCCATTTTACAGATGAGGAAGTAGAGGTAGAGAGAATTTATGTAATTTGCTCAAAGTCATAGAACAAGTAAGGAATCAAGTCAGGATATGAAGCCAGGCATCCTTTTAACCTTTGTGGAGTCTAAGACTCAGTTCTTCACTAATAAAAGATCTAAATTAAGAAGGTCTCCTCCAACCACAGATTCCACTTAGTCCATCTCATTGCTAAGAAAGATGCCAGAGTGTCAAAAGCAGAGACTTTACACCTGGATGTGCTGCCCTACAAGCCCCTCCCACTAGTACTTGGTAGCCTAATCTGTTATATCTTAGTTGCCTCATCTGAAAAACAAGGACCATATTTTTGCTCTGGGAAATAAATGAAATGGTGCTTCCTGACTGCTAGAAACAACACCCTACAACTTACCACAGGCAGGAGTGACTTTTAATGGAAGAATTAAAACAACCCAAATGCCCATCAGATCTAGACTGGATAAAGAAAATGTGGGGTTTTTAAAAAAATAAAATAGAGTATTACTTTGTTGTGAAGAATAATGAGTCATTTCTACTCAAACGGACGTACCTTAAGGACATACTTATAAGTGAAATAAGATGTGTAAATATCATATCTTTTCTCTGGTATGAAAAACTGAAGTTGTAAATGAGCTCTAGAATGCACGATAGATATTGTGAAGTAGTAAGTATTCAAAGGGAAGTAGGGTTTATGGGTAAGTAATGAGGGGAAAGAAAATAATTCATGGTAAAAAAAAAAGGAAACAAAGCTTGGGCATATGGGGGTGGGAGATTGCAGGGTGGGTAGGGGAAGGGGAAAAATGAGAATTAAGTCATGCCATATATTGGTATAAGCTCTGAATGTTGAATGTAATCATGATGTGTATATATAAAATGTACCAATAGATAAATTAAATGGAAAATAACCAATGTAGCCCTTCCATTCCCCGTGGTGATAGAGCACAGTGAATGAGACTCCTCGTGGAGAGGAAGGTAGAAAGAAACCCAAGCAAATCCAAGTCACACCAGAAATATTGGTTGGGTTCCAGCAAAGGATTTCACTGAGAGCTTCAGGACAGGTTTGACAATCTTCCCCTCCCTCAGAGCAGGCGCTGGGAGGACTCAGCCAGCCACAGACCCATGCGGAGACCTAGTCCTCTGGGCCACATCTGGGGAGGCCTTGCAGAGGGCCCCCAAAGGACGGACAGCCCTAGTACTGGCACTACCTGCCCATGCACCAGGGCAATGAAGTTAGAGCCAAGCAGATGCCACCTGCTGCCTGTGCCCTCCTCCCAAGGATGCCTGGAAATCTACAGCCATACCCTCCTTACAGAGAAGATGTTTTGACTGTATTTCTAAACAGTAAGAGAAATACGGAGATTCTTCTCTGTTTCAAACCTGAGGATTTACCTTCCCAGGAGGAGCACCAGCTCCTCCAGAGGGGCAGGCTGTGCACAGGTGGTACCCACCCATTGTTGAACCAAGAAAGAAGGGCCCCCCTCTCTCTCTCTCCAGCCCCTGGAGTCAGACTGGGTGCTGAGCCACTCACCGACTCCCTCCTCGTGTGACCCCTCAGACGACCTGAAAATGCAGACGTGGCCTGAGTGCAGGAAGCCCAAAGCCAAGGAGAAAAGCTGTGCCCATCTGCCCAAGCCACCCCACCTCCACCTCACTGCTGCCTGCACAAATCTGATGAGAAAAAGGGCTCTGCCTTCCCTCCAGTTTCTCACGCTTCTCTCTAATACAGGAGGCTGGTTCAGAGGGTGGGAAAGGACCACTTTATCATGAACCTTCCTTGACCTCCCACCCTTCCTTGAAAAGAGGTTTTCTCTTTGACGCTCATACAGAACTTTGTCTATTTGGGGCCTTGAGAGAGTCATGAGCTATAGCCGGACAAGGAAACAGGCCAACCTGTGCTGACCACCAACTCTGGAGAATGGGAGGAGCTTTTTGGAGGGCAGAAGAAAGTGACAAATAGCCTCAGAACAGAGCTCTCACTGTTACAAGAAGCCTCTGACAATAGTTGGACAGGAGCTGGACAAAATCAGGATGGAATTTTCCATATGTTCTCGCACATTTTTCCCTGAAATGTATCCATCTGCAGGGAACAAATAACCCAAGTGCATTAGGGCTCAGAGCTCTAGGCCACACATCCCAGCCTCAGTCCCGCAGACCTGGACAGATTGGATGGACGTGTAGATGGCCTGATTGTTTCTCATGAAAAAAACTGTACTTTTTAAAGATTGTATTTAATGGCCTTTTCAGTATGAAATAGTACAGAGTCCTAGATAAACAGACATTAAAAATAAACCAAACTCAGGCCTGGGGATTTAGTTCAGTGGTGCTGTGCCTGCCTCACAAACATAAGCCCCTGAGTTCAATCCCTGGTACTGCAAAAAGAGAGAGAGAGGGAGAGGGTGGCAGGAAGGGAAAGAAAGAAAGAAAGAAAGAAAGAAAGAAAGAAAGAAAGAAAGAAAGAAAGAAAGAAAGAAAGAAAGAAAGAAAGAAAGAAAGAAAGAAAGAAAGAAAGAAAGGAAGGAAGGAAGGAAGGAAGGAAGGAAGGAAGGAAGGAAGGAAGGAAGGAAGGAAGGAAGGAAGGAAGGAAGGAAGGAAGGAAGGAAGGAAGGA
>PVIC010036062.1:0-18755 GCA_004025085.1 Thryonomys swinderianus
TTGAGACAGGGTCTTGCTTTGTAGTTCAGACTGGCCCTGAGCTCACTTTGTAGCCCAGGCAAGCCTCGAACTCAGCAATCCTCCTGTCTCTGCCTCCTGAGTGTTCAGATTACAGGCGTGAGCCATCACGCCCGGCATTGTGGTATGTGGTATTGATTGCTGGTGGGCATGAGTCACCATGCCCAGCATTGTATGTGGTTACTGGGATCAAACTCAGCACCTTGCGCTTGCGAGGCAGGCGCTGGAACCACTGAGCTAGATCTCTGGCTTGCTAGTGACATTTTTTAGTAGTGGTCACATTTCCTACTTGGTTGCCACTTCCTCTCCTTCCTTGGTCCTAGGTCCTGCTGCCTACCCTACTCCAGCCAAGTCCTATTCTTTCTAAAGCCACAATAGACAGGAGGATCATAAGTTCAAGCCTGATAATTTAGTGAGATGATTGTCCTTAAATAAATAATAGGACCTGTAAGCAAAGTTCAGTGTGAAGGCCTGGCTTCAATCTCTAGCACAAAAAAAACCAAAAGCCTGAAATTTATCTTTGGTTCCTCTCATTTTCTCATACCTTGCATTCCATCTGTGAACAAATTCTTATGGTTCTATCTTCAAAATGTACCAAATTACCACATATGTATAAATACCATATCTTTTCTCTGGTATGAGGAACTGAAAATGTCAATAAATTCTAAATTGTATGATAGGTATTATGAAATAGTAGGAAAATATTCAAAGGGAAGGGTGGGTAGGGGTAAGAAGGGAAAGAAAAATTTGATGATTAAAAAAGGAAACAAAACTTATATATACAGGGGGAAGGGGCTTTGGGGGGACGGGAATGGGAAAAAATGAGAATTAATTTGTTTCAAGTACTGGTACAAATTTTCAATGTCAATTGTGATCACAACCTGTATGTAAAATGAACCAATAAAGTCAATTTTTTAAAAGAATGTACCAATTTACGATCACTTGCACTGCTATCACTCTGGTTTTATTGTATTATCATCCCTTGCCTCAGTTACAACGGTAATTTCTTTTTCTTGGGCCAGGGATTTACCTCAACAGCACAGGGCCTGACTGGCAAGCATAAGGTCCTACATTTGATCTCCAGTATGAGAAAAAAATTTCTTCCACTCATTTTCTTTAGCTTATACTCATTAGAGTAACTAGAGTAAGTCTGTTAAAAACTTGTATTATGTCCTTTCTGTGCTTAGAACTCTCCTTTGGAAACTCTAGGTATGGTAGTGCACAATGTAATTCCAGTACTCTGGAAGCTGAGAGCGAAAGATATTGAGTTCATGGCCATTCTTGGTTGTATAGTGAATTCTAGGCCAGCTTGATTACACAGCAAGATCCTGTTTCAATCCTGTCCTGCCCCCAAATGAAACTGCAGCCATATGTAGTAGCATATACCTATAATTCCAATGTTGGGTAGGCTAAGGCAGGAGAATTGCCTAGGGTTCCAGGCCACTCTGAACTACAGAGCCAGATCTCTAGTGTCATTTTGGGACCAGGGATTTAGCTCAGTGGTTCTGGCATCTGCCTGGCAAGCGCAATACCACAGTGCCGGCCATGGTGACTCACGTCTGTAATCCCAGCACTCAGAAGGCAGAGATAGGAGGATTGCTGTGAGTTTGAGGCTAACTTGGGCTACATAGTGAGTTCAGGGCCAGCCTGAACTACAAGTCAAGACCCTGTCTTCAAAAAAAAAAACTAACCCCCCAAATAAACAAAAATAAACAAAAACCCCAAATAAACCTCAATACCAGGCACAGTGGTTCACAGCTATAATCCCAGCATTTGGGAAGCAGAGGCAGGAGGATTGTCATGAGTTTGAGGTTTGCCTGGGCTACATAGTGAGTTCAGGGCCAGTCTGAACTACAAAGCAAGACCTTGTCTCAAAAAAACCAATAAATCCTCCACCCACAAAAAAACCCCAAAGAAAGAAAGAAACTGCTCGAAACAACACTAAAGACAAAGACCCTCCGTTTCCTAAAGGCTTTTAGATCATAGAATAAAAAGTCAAAATCCTTAAAGTGATCTATAACTCTCCGATTTTGTCTCCTATATTTTGCTCTTTGCTCTCGCCATTCTAGCCAGACTGTGTTGGTCATTGTTTCCAGAACATAGAAAGTGAACTTCTACTTCAGGACCTTTATTCTTGTTCCTTTTGTCCTGGATTTTTTTCTTTTAGATATCTTTCTGGCTCTATTCTTTACTTCTTTCAGCTTTTTACTCAGATATTCTTTTCTTTTTTTGTTATTTTGAGACAGACTCTCACCCCTGCATTTCAAGCTGGCCGTGAACTTGCAGCAATCCTCTTGTCTCAGCCTCCTGAGTGCTGGGATTACAGGTATGCACTACAATTCCTGGATCAACCATGACTATTTTCTATCTCTTTCCCTGCTTCAGTCCTCTTAGCACTCATTTCCATTATATTCCTCTGGAGTGTGAGTTCCAAGAAAATACATTCTCATGGGATATTTTTAGTTTGTTTTATATGCTGCTGTATCTCCAGTACTGAGAACAGGTGCTAAACCTTTATTGAATGAATGAGTGAAAGTCTATTGTGCAAGGAGTACTAGTATACAACACATGAGGATTTGTTGCTTCTTCCTGGATTTCCAAACTCATATCTGACATCTCTCCAGAAAATGTTGCTATCCCTTTTACCTCAGTTTAGCCAGCTGAATTTATTGCTCTTAGCTAAACACAAGTGCTATCATTGAGTTATACCCTCATTTCCAGGTCATTCTTGATTCTGTTAGTAAGAGAACTTTTTGTCACTGTAACACTGAATCTCCCAATCTGTAAAGAAGAGATGAAATAATTGTTTCTCCTTTTATTTTATTTTTTTTTGAGACAGGGTCTTGCTTTGTAGTTCAGGCTGGCTCTGAGCTCATTATGTAGTCCAGGCAAGCCTGGAACTCAGCAATCCTCCTGTCTCTGCCTCCCGAGTGCTGGGATTACAGGCGTGAGCCACCACGCCCGGCTATTTCTCCTTTTATATTAAGAATCTTTAAGTCAGATGAGTCTGTCTCCTAAGTTACCCTAGGCCATCCCCTAGCTTCCATTACCCACTGCTTCTGCTTTTAAGTGTGAGTCTAATACACAGTGTAGGAGTTCATATGTAATCTCCAATCTTCCTCCCAATGCTTGTAATTGAATTTCCTGAGGAATTACATCTCTGCTCTGGGTATGTGTAGCATGTGTATACTCCAATGTTTACTTTTTCAGCCTTGTTTTTTTCCAGTAGAATCTAAATAGCAGACAAGACAGTATTTCTTTGATGGGGCAGTTTTAATTCTCGCTGCTGTAGTACAGCAAGAAGGCTAAATTCAGCAGAGAACACAAAATTGCTAATTCTAGGTTATTTGCCTACGTAGTTAGGCAAGTAGTGGACAGCGTCATACATTTAAGCAGGTGTAAATTTTCCCAAAGCAATAGCTTTGGGTTGGGGGAGGCACCTCAGTGGTAGTCAGCCTGCCTAGCATTCTCCTGATAGTACCTGTTAGACCATGATTACTCTCTGAATTTTACTAGAGGTAACTGCTTATTCTTCTATTTGTCCAATTGATTAGGATTGGAATTTAATTCAAGGCTTCACACATGTTAAGCAAGTTTTCTTCACCACTCTACACCTCTCTTCTTCCATTAGGAATTTTAGAGAACAAAGACTCATTTAATTCAGTTACAAATTCTCCACACATCTAATCCCAGCAGACAACCAATAAACAGTAGTGAAAGTTTAGGATTGAATTATCTGGTTTAAACCCGTTTCAATGTCAAAATTGGAGAGAGATTTAGAAGTCGCCTTTTAAAATTTGTTCATTTATAAACGGGAAAAGTGAATCCTAGAGAGGACGGGATTTTGTACCGGGACTCTGACCCAGGAACAGAAAATAGACGACCTAATTTCCAAGAGTCACTGCTGTCTTTCTGCAGTGGTTCGTGAATCAAAGCTCTTGGGTTCTCCGCTTTGGCTGCAACGCTCACCCTGAGTTTTACCCTTTTAGTGACCCTTTTCTTTCTTCCTAACCCGGGGTTAGCAGGGTTCAGCCATTCCGATTGCTAAACTCCAGGTGTCAGAAGTTGCTCTGCCTCAAAAAAAAGGATTAGTTACGTCACCACCGGCTCCTCCCATTGGTCCCAGGCGGGTGGAGCGCGGCGCCATGACGTTAGACGTCAAAGAGGAGGGGCGGCGGGGAGAAGGAGGAGGGAAGGAGGACTTCAACATGGCGGCTGTAGTATTGGAGGTGGCTACGGTGACGGCCCGGCCCGGGGTGGGCAGAGTAGGGAGTGGTGGCTCTCGCTTTCCCTAGGGGCATCGGGAGATCAACGGGGACAGAGCCTGGGAGGACAGCCATCGCCAGCACTTTTCGGCTTTTGGGACGGCAACGGCGTTCAGGTGAGGGGGCCTCTATGGGGGAGGGGAAAGAGGGGCGGAGTTAGGGAGGGGGCAGGTACCCGGAGACCATGGAAGAGGGAACCTGGGGAAGGGTCTGTAGGCCCGGTTAGGCGGAAGGATTGGAGTTGAGCGGTGAGAGGGAGAAGGGCCCAGGCCGAGATCAGTAACTTGGAGAGAATTCTGGAAGAAGAGTAGGAGTGACGGGACCAGAGTTGAAGGGGCGAAGGGCAGATGGGCTGCGGCAAATGACTAAAGATTAAGAGGACTAAAGCTCTACTAGAAGGCCAGTAAAAACCTGTGAGACTGGAGTGGGAACTAGAAGATGTAGGGAAGAAGGGCCTAGATTTTAGTAAAGAAGGTGAGTACTGGGCAGTTGAAGGCGAGCTAGAAATGTGAGGGTGTAGTTGTTCAGAGGCGAAGAGATTAAGGAGGAAGGGAGAGCAGACCAGCGGTGAGTACTGTTGGGGGAATATCTTTGGTATTGTCTAGTGTTCCCCAGGTATGCTTATCTTTGCTTTTTTGTTTGTTTCTTGGCTGAAGACTTGACCTGGAGAAGGCCACCTGGGCCTCAGAAACTGCCCCAAGTCTTTTTTGTGAAACCAAGTTACAGTCCATTTTTTTGATAAATACGTGTTCTCTGACCTTTTTGTTGTTGCATTTGTTTCCCGACTAGCGTCTTAGAAGTTACGACTGGATATAAAAAGATTTTATGTTAAACTGGAATAAAAATAGGAGACTTTGTAGACTCCACGAAGTATTGCAAAACCAGATTTGGTATTTATTAAACATAGTGAATTTTGTTCACTGTAGTGTTTTATCTCTACTTAGTTTTAATTATTACTACTTAAGAATTTAGGTAGTTGTGATGGATGGTTTCCTGTTGAATTTTATGAGATTTGATTGGAAAAACAAGTTCTCAGTGACAGTTCTTTCTAATTCCCAACCTAAATTAAAAGTTCCTATATTTTCCTATGTAGCAAAGAATGTGAAATGTTTTGTTTTTCTGCATTAACTTACTTTAAGTGGGATTTTTTAATAATAAGTGGAATTCTACAAATTTGTTTCTAGTCCATTCTGTTGTGTTTCAGTAATTTGTTGTAATTGTGGAGAATTAATGTTTCTCTAGTGAATATTTATTATTGTCCAGCAGATAATTTATTAACCTGCTTTGTTCTTACTGGAAGAAAAGTGTTACTTTAGAAATGAATCAGAGAAAGAAAAGTACTTGTATATGGTATACAAATTTCATGAGTTTCTCTTTCGTTTAGTATTTGACTCATTCATTAACTCATCATGACATTTTATATATGTGTCTGCTTTTTTCATTTTGATTTTGAGGAAGATAAGAGTATCTTGATAGTATTAGGTCTGTAGACAAATTTCATCACTAGTTGTTAGAGCACATTTGTTTGATTGGCAAGTATCATTTGATCTTGTACGTCTTTTTTTTTTAAACAGGGCATAGCTTTGTAGTTCAGGCTGGCCCTGAGCTCACTATGTAGCCCAGGCAAGCCTTGAACTCAGCAATCCTCCTGTCTCTGCCTCCCGAGTGCTGGGATTCCAGGCATGGGCCACCATGCCCAGCACTGTGGTATGTGGTATTGATTGCTGGTGGGCGTGAATCATCACGCCCAGCATTGTATGTGGTTACTGGGGATCGAACTCAGGACCTTGCGCTTGCGAGGCAGGTGTTGGAACTACTGAGCTAAATCTCTGGCCCGATCTTGTATGTCGTTTATTTTCTTGAGTATTATTAAAATGAAAGTACTTGAAGTTTGCAAGGTAGGCATGGTATCACTTGAGCTAAATCACCGGCTCTGCCTTGAAGTTTAATTTAGTGACTAAAATTTTATTTTATTTTTGACACAGGTCTTGCTTTGTAATTCATGCTGGCCCTGAACTTCTTTTTTTTTTTTTGAGACAGGGTCTCGCTTTGTAGTTAAGACTGGCCCTGAGCTCACTATGTAGCCCAGGCAAGCCTGGAACTCAGCAATCCTCCTGTCTCTGCCTCCCGAGTGCTGGGATTACAGGCGTGAGCCATCACGCCCGGCACTGTGGTATGTGTTATTGATTGCTGGTGGGCGTGAGTCTCCACACCCAGCATTGTATGTGGTTACTGGGGATCGAACTCAGGACCTTGTGCTTGCGAGGCAGGCGCCGAAACCACTGAGCTAACCCTCCAGCCCATGGCCGGCCCTGAACTTCTTATGTAGCTCAGGCTAACCTGTAACTCACAGCAATCCTCCTGCCTCTGCCTCCTGAGTGCTGGGATTACAGGCGTGAGCCACCATGCCTGGCACTGTGGTATGTGGTAACTGGGTTGGAACTCCGGGATTTTGAGTTTGTCAGGCAGACTCTAGATCCACTGAGCTAAATCCCTAGCCCAAGAAATAATAGTTTGAGAATTTATTATAGGAAAAGTATTTTCTGTTAGAAAAAGTAACAAGAGGTGGATTGCTTTTCCAACTAGTAGTATACAGTTTCCTGTAATATTGGGAAGTAATCTGAATGTAAAAATATTTTCCTGTGAATTAATTGAGAGTTAGAATTTCAGACTTAAAATATGTTGGGTGAGGGATGGGGCCAAAGCTACACAGTAGAGCTTTTGTCTAGCATCTGTGAGGCTGTAGGTTGGGTAGCCAATACCCCTCCCCCCAAAAAAAGGGAGAGACAATTAGGTAAAAGGCAGTATTTACAAAGGGAGAGGTGCTAACACTGGGTATGTATTAGAAACTGGACCAGAGTGGTGGAGTAACTAAGATTACAGTTGTAAAATGGTAGAGTCTGAATTTTGTTATTTTTGAGACAGGGCCTTCCTTTGTAACTCAGGCTGCTTTGGAATGTGCTGTGCAGCCCAGGCTAGCCTCCTGCTTTAGTCTCCTGTTAGTGGTATTACAGGTATGCACTGTCATGCTTCACCTAGAATCTGAATTTGAATTCAGTTCTGTCCAGTGTATGTGCTCATGCTGAATGTTAACCATTTTGCCCCTAGGTGGTCATGGGGCCATTCCAATTCCTATAAAGTAAAAACACTAGTTTTTTTCTTTCTTTCATACTAGAGATTGAACCCAGGGACTCATGCATGTTAGGGAAATGGCTAAACCCCAGCTCTTTTTCTTTTTTTTTTTTTGAGACAGGGTCTCACTTTGTAGTTTAGGCTGGCCCTGAGCTCATTATGTAGTCCAGACAAGCTCAAACTCAGCAATCTTCCTCCTGTCTCTGCCTCCCGAGTGCTGGGATCACAGGTGTGAGCCACCATGCCCGGCACTGTGGTCTGTGATACTGATTGCTGGTGGGCATGAGTCAGCACGCCTAGCATTGTCGTATGTGGTTACTGGGGATTGAACTTAGGACCTTGCCATTGCTAGGCTGGCACTGGAACCACTGACCTAAATCTCTGTGTCCAAGATGCTGTTATTTTGAGACAGGGTCTCATTGTCTGGCCTTAAGTCACTGTGTATCTCAGGGTGGCCTTGAACTCATGGCTATCCTCCTGCCTCTGCCTCCTGAATGCTGGAATTAAAAGGTGTGTGTTACCACACCTGGTGAGACAAGGTCTTGCTAAATTGCCAAGGCCACGCTCCAATTTGCCATCCACCAGCCTCCCAAATTGTTGAAATTACAGGTGGATACCACCATGCTTGGTTTAGTTTTATTTTGAGTAGGTTTTTTTTTTTTTTTTGCCTTTTGAGACAGGGTCTCGCTTTGTAGTTCAGGCTGGCCCTGAGCTCACTATGGTGCCCAGGCAAGCCGCCGCGAACTCAGCAATCCTCCTGTCCCTGCCTCTTTTTTTTTTTTTTTTTTTGAGACAGGGTCTAGCTTTGTAGTTCAGGCTGACCCTGAGCTCCACTGTGTAGCCCAGGCAAGCCTCGAACTCACAGCAATCCTGCCTTTGCCTCTTGAGTGTTGGGATTACAGGAATGAGCCACCACACCTGGCCTAATTTTTAAATTTTTTTTAAAAATTTTTTAATGAGAGTGTCTCCCTTTGTAGTTCAGGCTAGTCTTGAATTTGAGGCAATTCTCCTGCCTCTGCCTCCCAAGTACTGTGATTACAGGAACGAGCCAACATGCCTGCCTTGAGTAAGGTTTTACTAAAACTTTTATTAGTTTGTACTACATAATGATTATGTAAAATTATACTGGGGATTTAGGTTTTAGAACTTGTAGTCTAACTGGGTCAGCCTCCCGAGTAGCTGGGATTATGTTTTTACCTCTAGACTGGCAAAGTGCACTGGTTTTAAAGTAATGCCATTTAAAATGCTGTACAGGGCTGGAGATTTAGCTCAGTGGTTCTGGCATCTGCCTTGCAAATGCAAAGTTTTGAGTTCAATCCCTGGTAATCACATACTACAATGCTGGGCATGGTGGTTTATGCCTCTAATCCCAGCACTTGAGAGGCAGAGGCAGGAGGATTACTATGAGTTTGAGGCCTGCCTGTGCTACAAAGTGAGCTCTGTCCGGGCCAGTCTGAACTACATACAACGGGAAACCCTATCTTTAAAAAAAAAAAAAGCTGGGCTTGTTGGCTCACGCCTGTAATCCCAGCACTCAGGAGGCAGAGACTGGAGGATTGCTCAGAGCCAGCCTGAACTACAAAGCGAGACCCTGTCTCAAAAAAAAAAAAAATGCTACACAAAAAGGCATGTTAGTGCATACCTCTATCCTAGCATTCAGGAGACTGAGGCAGGCAAATTTTCATGAGTTCAAGGCCAGTCTGAACTATATAATGAGAACTTGTCTCAACATAACAAAAGAAGTTGATCCACTCCTCATCCTGAGTGTAACCATTATATACTACAAATGTACTAATAAAAATAAAAACAAATTACTTGTTCTCATTGAAATAATAAAGTTTAAAAAATGAAATAATAATAAAGCTGCTGGAGTCAAAGTGCTTTATTGAAGTTTAAACTCTTACTCCAGCAGGAAATGAAAACCTGAATATTTTGTACTCCACAAAATAAAATAAGCTGGAAGAAAACCAGGAGTTTTCTTCTTCTATATTGTTGAGTCAAATAGGACTAAATTTTATATTGCTGAGTCAGATTGGACCTGATTCATTAAGGATCAGAATTTGTATTTGGCAGTAATTTGCATGTATTCTCAAAATACCGGAGTGGTCATTATCAGTTGCTTAATATTTCCAGTGTTTTGAGTCACTGAATTGGTTCATAGTAATTGTGAATCACGTGGTTACTTTGTCAAGAGCCACAATGTGTAATTCTGTTACTTCACTTCCTCTCCAACACTTGATGTTGTGAGACTTTTAAATTCCTTAAACGATTCTTTTCTTTTTCTTTTTTTTTTGCTTTTGAGGTAGGATTTCTGCTGTGTACTTCAGGCTGGCCTTGAACTTGTGGGACATGTGCATCATCACATCTGGCTAAATTTTTTTTTTTTTTTTGAGACAGGGCCTCGATTTGTAGTTCAGACTGGCCCTGATCTCACTGTTGAGGATAGCCCAGGCAATCCTCAACTCAGCAATCCTTCTGCCTCCCAACTGCTAGGATTATAGGCATCTGCCACCAAGGCTGACATTGTGGTATGTGGTACTGATTGCTGGTGGGTGTGAGTCACCATGCCCCACTATGTTATGTGGTTTCTGGGGATTGAACCGGGGACCTTGGGCTTACCAGGCAGGCACTGGAACCACTGTGCTAAATCTCTGCCCTAAATTTTTAATATCTGGTGGGTTTAAAATGGTGTCTTGTAGTTTTGTTAATATTTCCTAAAGCTGAGGATGTTTTCATATGTTCGTTGGTCATTTGTGCTTCTATGAAATGTGTATTCAAGTTTCTTTGGTCTGCTTTTATTTTGGTTTTTCCTTTTTCTGTTTAAGATTTTTTTCTCTTTTTTTGGTGTTACTGGAGGCCAAACCCAAGGATTTTGTACTGAGCTATCTTCTCAGCTCTTTTATATTTTTCTTTTGAGACAGGAACTTGATAAAGTAAATTGCCTAGGGTGGCCTCAAATTTGTAATCTTCCTGTGCAGCACTCTCTGAGTGCTGGGATCATAGGTATGCACTGCCATAACCAACTGCAGCTAAGAATTCTTTATGTGAGTATACCTACCCAGCATGTGTAATAACTTGAATGTGGTTCCTCAGTACTAAGAAAAATGAAAACAAGAGTTCTTTATATCCTGTGGATATTATTGTTATTATTACTATTTTTGGTTCTAGGAATTGGATTCAGGACTTTATTCTTGACAGGCAGGTGCAGCGCTGTTGAACTGCAACCCCAGCCCATTCTCTGGATACTATTTTTAATTTATGGGTTGCAAATATCTTTTCCCATTTTGTGACTTGTATTCTTACTTTTGGTGAGAAAAGCATTTTTGTTTGTTTTTGTTTTTCGAGACATTGTGTTACTATGTAATCCAGGATGGTTCAAACTCATATTTCTTTTGCCTCAATCTCCCAGGGCTAATGAACAAACCCAGACTTTGAAGTACTCATAATTTTTTTTTTAAACTTTTTTTTTTTTTTTTTTTTTTGCGGTACTGGGGATTGAACTCAGGCCCTTGTGCTTCCAAGGTAGGTGCGGTACCACTTGAGCTAAATCTCCAGCCCAAGTACTCATAATTTTAATGCATTGAATTTTTCAGTCTTTCCTAGCTTGGGCTTTTTTTGGTTTCATATTTAGGAAATTCTTTGCTGCCATGTATGCCACTTCTCTTCCTCTTTTCTCTTTTCCTCTCTTCCTCCCTTCCTTTCTTTCATTCCTTCTTTCTCTGTTTTTCTCCTTCCCTCCTCTCTCTCCCTTTTTCTTTTTGCTGGACATTGAGCGAAAGTCCACATGTATTAAGGAAGCTCTATACCACTGTAATCCCCAGCTCATATATTATTGCTATTTTGATAAGTGCAAAAATCTATCAATGTATAATGTATCTGACAATTTTAATATCTGCTTGATTAGAAAGGCATACTTCTCAGGCTCATGGTTATCTTTGGAGTTATAAAACCAGAGTTTTAAAAGCAGCTTAACTGTGCTTTATACAGAGTATTTCCAAAACTAAGACAATAACAGATTGGTGAATGAGGTGTGCATGTTATTTTGGTTTTTGGTTTTGTAAGTCAGGGTCTTGATATGTAGTTCAGGGTGGCTCAAACTTATGGCGATCCTTCTGCCTCAACCTTTTTTTTTTTTGCTTTTGAGACAGGGTCTCGCTTTGTAGTTCAGGCTGGCCTTGAGCTCACTATGGTGCCCAGGCAAGCCGCTGCGAACTCAGCAATCCTCCTGTCTCTGCCTCCTGAGTGCTGGGATTACAGGCGTGAGCCACCACGTCCAGCATTGTGGTATGTGGTGTTGATTGTTGTTGGTGGGCATGTCTCCACGCCCAGCATTATATGTGGTTATGGGGATGGAACTCAGGACCTTGCGCTTGTGAGGCAGGCGCCAGAACCACTGAGCTAACAACCCTCCAGCCCCTGCCTCAGCCTTCTAAGTGCTGAGATTACAGGTATATGCCACCACACCTGATTTGAGGTATGCATTTTACTAAAGGTTAATAATGCAGTTTGAGTAAATCTACTTGAAGAGCGAATAGGTAGAACTCTTGAGAACATAGGAACAGGCAGAGACTTCATGAACAAAACCTAGACTGTGCAGGAACAAAGAATCAACAGTTGGGACTCCATCTTATTAAATACCTTTTGCACAGCAAGAGAAACTGTTAACAATGAAGAGAACCCACAGCATGGGAAAAAGCTTTCCACGTGCTATTTGTCAAACAAAAAAACTACTATCTAGAATATGTAAAAAAAAAAAAAGTTAAAAAAAAAAGATTCATGGGCCAGAGGGTTAGCTCAGTGGTTCCGGTGCTTGCCTTGCAAGCACAAGTTCCTGAGTTCGATCCTGGTAACCACATACAATGCTGGGTGTGGAGACTTGAGCCCACTAGTAATCAATACCACATACCACAGTGCCGGATGTGGTGGCGCAGGCCTATAATCCTAGCACTCAGGAGGCAGAGACAGGAGGATTGCTCAGTTCGAGGCTTGCCTGGGCTACATAGTGAGCTCAGAGCCAGCCTGAACTACAAAGTGAGACCCTGTCTCAAAAAAAAAAAAGATTCTACAAATTTAAAGACCCAATTCAAAAATAGGGATCTGATGAAGTAGAAGAAGTAGTAGAAGTTCTCAGATGAAGAAGTAGAAATAACAGATACAGTATATGAAAAATGTTCAACATCACTAGTTACTCCAGAGAATCAAATCAAAACAGTGGTGAGAGGGCCAGGAATTTAGCTCAGTTGTTTTGGTGCCTGCCTAGCAAGCACAAGGTCCTGAGTTCAATCCTCAGTAACCACATACAATGGTAACAGGCGTGGTGGCTCACACCCACCAGCAATCAGTATCACAAAGCACAATGCCCAGTGCGGTGGTTCACTCTTGTAATCCCAGCATTTGGGAGGCAGAGGCACAGGCAGAGGCAGAGGCAGAGAGGCAGGAGGATTGCTGAGTTGCTTGGGCTTCATTAGTGAGCTTAGTGCTAGCCTGAACTACAAAGTGAGACCCTGTCTCAAAAACAACCCATAAAAACCAAAATCAAAACAAAACAGCTTATACTGGGGCTGGGAATTTAGCTCAGTGGTTTTGATGTCTGTCTCACAAGCACAAGGTCCTGAGTTTGATCCTTGGTACCACATACCACAAAAACAACAACAACACCAAAAACACCCCCCCCCCAAAAAAAACCCCAAAGCATCAAAAAACAATTTATACTATGACTAGAGACTATTTTGACTTTAGGAATTGTTCTTCTAAGTAGTTGAATGTTTGATCTTGGCAAGGATCACATTGAAACAAAATGTCTACCAGGCTTTAAATATGCTTTAAATACACCAATAAAGAATTCAATTAAAAAAAATGCTTTAAATACATACTGTAGAGTCATGTACAGTATACCTTTGGCATTTGTGAAAGATGTTCTTCAATCTTGGAGAATCCATGCTTAACTATTATAGTTTAGAATGCCCCTCATCAAAGAATAATATAATTGAAAATTTTTAATAGCCTCCAATTTGATAGGTGCTATGATTTGGAGGTGGTTTGACCCTTAAAGCTTCATGTATTAGAAGATTGCTCTTCAGAATGGAAATGTGAGAGGTGATGGAACCTTTAAAGAGTGGCAGTAGGGCTGGGGAACTAGCTCAGTGGCCCCATACCTGGCTCACAAGTGCAATGTCTTGAGTTTGATCTCTGGCACTAGTGGGTGGTGGTAGGGCTGTATGCCAAGAAGTGGAACCTAGAGCTGGGTACAGTGAACACCTGTAATTCCAGCACTCAGGAGGCTGAGGCAGGAAGATTAGAGAGAGAGTTTGAACCAGCCTGGGCTATATAGTAAGTTTAAGGCTAGTCTGAACTGCAGAATGAGACCCTATTTCAACTGCCACCTCCCAATAAGCTACAACAAAAAAAGTGGAATCTACTGGGAGGTGCTTGAATCCCTCTGAAGGGAGTTCTCACAGGTCCCTAATTCATTCCTACAAGATTAGATTGTCATGAAGGAATGAGTTTGGCCTCTTTCCAGCTTTCTCTGTCATCACGATTTCCCTCTTTCATGTGTTTCTGCCATGATGCCATCCACAATAAGTTCCTTACCAGAGCTGGTATAATGTTATGTTATTTGAATTTTCAGCCTCTGAAATTGTGAGCTAGGCTCGAATGATTTTTATTCCTCAGCCTCCCAAAAATATGTGGTGACAGGTGCTTGTCATGCCTGACTGTCTTGTCTTTATTATTCAACTTGAGGTATTTGGTTATAGCAATGGAAAATGAACTAAGTGAGCAAATAGAAGAGACAGAGCTGGAGCTTTTGACTTCTAAGCTCAGTCTTCAGCTGCCTTAACTCCTAGCTTTTTTCTCTTTGTTGCTATGGGCTATCCCGTAGTCTTCTTTCTTTCTTTCTTTCTTTTTTTTTTTTTTTTTAAAGTGACAGGGTAGCTCACAGGTTTTTAGGCTTGTCCTGAGCTCACTGTGTAGCCTAGGCAAGTCTTGAACTCAGCAATGCTCCTGCCTCTGCCTCCGGACTGCTGGAATTACAGGTGTGAGCCACCACGCAGGGCACTGTGGTATGTGGTACTGATTGCAGGTGGGTGTGAGTCACCACACCCGGCTGGTATTGTTGTATGTGGTTACTGGGGATTGAACCAGGGAACCAGGGACCTTGCCCAGGGACCTTGCGCTTGCTAGGCAGGCTGCTGGAATCACTTGAGCTAAATCTCCAGCCCCCATAGTCTTCTTTCTAATCTCCTTTAAAATATCCCATTGCAGGATGCGAGATCAGGCTGGCTTTGCCTGTTTTGTGCTTTGGCCTCATTTTATCATGACAGCTTTTATCCTGGGTAGGGTTTACATTGTTTTTACATTTTCTCCTTAGCTGTAAGACTGGAATCTTCCTAATACTAAAATCTTCCTAAAATTTGGGTGGTCAGTTCCCTCTCTTGGGGGATTCCATTATATTCTAGTGTACATTGATAATTTAAAGTTTTGAAGTTAGTGCTGTTTTCTTTGTAAATAACCATTTTCTCTCTGGAAATTATTTTTCTGATTTAAAAAAGATCTGATTCCTATTGGTGGTATATAGATTTTAGTATATGCTAGTGCATTGTTTGTCAACTCAGCTCTTTCAATTTTAACATTGTGATACTCAGCTCTTAGAAGTTTTATTTTTTTACTTGCATTATCTGTTTTCTCAACTCCAGTGAGTTGGATTGATACTGAGCTTTCATACTTTCATAACATATCTTTCCCTTTTGTATTTAAGGTTGAATTTTAAAAAATAGCTTGCTTTTTGTTCTTTTAAAATGTACTGGGGTTTGTACCAAGGGGTTTCACACTGAGCTATATCCCAGCCTATTTTAATTAGTTAATTAATTATACTAGTGATTGAACTTAGGGCCTTAATTGAGCTTTTTTTTTTTTTTTTTTTTGCTTTTTGGAGACAGGGTCTTGCTTTGTAGTTCAGGCTGGCCCTGAGCTCACTATGGTGCCCAGGCAAGCCGCCGCGAACTCAGCAATCCTCCCGTCTCTGCCTCCCGAGTGCTGGGTTTACAGGCGTGAGCCACCACGCCCAGCATTCTATGTGGTAACCGGGGATCGAACTCAGGTCCTTACGCTTGCGAGGCAGGCGCCGGAACCACTGAGCTAACCCTCCGGCCCTGAGCTTTTTTTTTTTTTTAAAGACATGTTCTTGCTGTGTTAAGTTTTATGGACTGGGATTGAATTTGTGATCTTCCTGCCTCAGCCTCCCAGAGTGGTGGAATTGCAAGTGTGTACCACCATGTTTGGATAAATAATATTTTCCTTAAAATATACTTACTATGTATTTAAAGCATATAATTCAGTGATTTTTTTTTAAAAGTAGTTTCACACAGTTGTGAGCCACTACTACAATTCAGTTCCAGAACATTTCCATTACTCAAAAATAAATCTCAAGGCTATTAGCATTCAGTCCTCATTCCTTCCTACTGTCAGGGCAGACACATCGATTTTCCATCTCTGAATTTGCCTATAGGCATTTCCTGTAATTAAAAACACATAATATAGGGCCGGAGGGTTAGCTCAGTGGTTTCGGTGCCTGCCTTGCAAGCGCAAGGACCTGAGTTCCATCTGGTAACCACATATAATGCTGGGCATGGAGACTCACGCCCACCAACAATCAACACCACATACCACAATGCCGGATGTGGTGGCTCACGCCTGTCATCCCAGCACTCCGGAGGCAGAGACAGGAGGATTGCTGAGTTTGCAGCGGCTTGCCTGGGCACCATAGTGAACTCAGGGCCAGCCTGAACTACAAAGTGAGACCAAGTCTCCAAAAAGCAAAAACAAAACAAAACAAAACACATAATACATAGTATTTTCTGACTGCCTTCTTTCATTTAACATAATACTTTGAAGGGCTCAACTTTATCTTTTTCTTTTTTTTTTTGGTACTGTTCAGAATTGAACCTAGGTCCTTGTATATAGTAGGCAAGCATTTTCCCTGTGCAGCATCTAGCTCATGCCATTGTTTTTATTGTCAAATATGGTTTCATTTAGTGCACATATCATATTCTATTCACTAGTCTATGGAAAATTTTTTCACTTCATATACAAGTTTTCGGTGATTTTTTTTTTTTTTTTTCTTTGAGACAGGGTCTCATTTTGTAGTTCAGTCTGGCCCTGAACTCACTATGTAGCCCAGGCTAGCCTTGAACTCACAGCAATCCTCTTGCCTCTGCCTCTTGAGTGCTGGGATTATAGGTGTGACTCACCACACCTGGCATTGTGATTCATGGTTTTGGGGATTGAACTCCAGAACCTGCCTCGACTTTGTGTTTGCCAGGCCGACACCCCAACCACTGAGCTAAAACCCAGGCCCTGTGTTTTCTTTTTTTTTTTTAAGTTTATTTTTATCTTTATTGGTACATTGTATATACAAATCATGATCACACTCAATATGGGGAATTTGTACCAGTATATGACATGATTTAATTCTCATTTTTTTCCATTCCCCTACCCACCCCATAATCTACCGCCTAAATATATAAGCTTTGTTTCCTTTTTTTATTACCATCACATTTTTTTCTTTAACCCTGGTTACTCACCCTAAAAGTGTTAAACTATATGTGGTCTTTTGTGATTTTTTTTTTTTTTTTTGCTTTTTGAGACAGGGTCTTGCTTTGCAGTTCAGGCTGGCCCTGAGCTCACTATGGTGCCCAGGCAAGCCGCCACAAACTGTCTCTACCTCCCGAGTGCTGGGATGACAGGCGTGAGCCACCACATCCCGCATTGTGGTATGCGGTGTTGATTGTTAGTGGGTGTGTCTCCACCCCAGCATTATATGTGGTTACCAGGGATCGAACTCAGGACCTTGCGCTTGCGAGACAGGCGCCGGAACCACTGAGCTAACCCTCCGGCCCTGTGATATTTTTTTAAAGCACATCATTGTTTCTGTTTCCTCTGTTAATTATACACTTGTAGTTCATTCATTGTCATTTCTGAAAAATAATTCATTATATAAATGTACCATGATTTGTTCATTCTTTTGTTAATGGACAGATTATATCCACAGTTTAATTCTTTTTCTAAAAAAAAGAGCACAGTTTATATTCAGAAATAAGCTTGGTTTAAGGTTATTAAAATGGCTAGATGAACATGAGTTTGCTGATGCATGCTTGTCATCCCAGCTACTCTGGAGGCTGAAGGAGGAGTATCACAAGTTTAAAGCCTTCCTGGGTAATTTAGTGAGAATCCTGTCTCAAAGTAAAAAAACTAGGCATGTAACTCAATATGAGGCCTTAAGTTTAATGCCCAGTAAAACTCCTGGTCCTAAAGGCGCCCCCTGAAAATCCTAGTCCTTGGAAAATTGAGGAAGGAAGATTTTTGAGGCTAGCCTGGATAGTGTACCAACGTGGTGAGATCTTATCTCAAAAAATAAAAAATGCGGAGACGGAGAATTAGCTCAGTGGTTCCGGGGCCTGCCTAGCAAATGCAAAGTCCCGAGTTCAGTCCCCGGTAACCACATACAATAATACCAGGCATGGTGACTCACACCCACCAGCAATCAGTACCACATAGCACAGTGCCAGGTGTGGTGGCTCATGCCTGTACTCGAGAGGCAGAGGCAGGAGGATTGCTGAGTTTGAGGCTTGCCTGGGCTACATTGTGAACTCAGGGCCAGCCTAAACTACAAAAACTGCAAAGCAAGACCCAGTCTCCAAAATAAAATGTAGCTCATTGCTTAGATAGTGGTTTCAATGCCCAGACCATAAAAACAAAACAATTAAAAATGTAAAGCTACAGGCAGTATTTTATTTTTTTTGAGACAGGGTCTTGCTTTGTAGTTTAGGCTGGTCCTGAGTCCGCTGTGTAGCCCAGGCAAGCATCGAATTCACAGCAGTCCTCCTGCCTCTGCCTCATGGGTGCTGGAATTATAGCCATGAGCTACCCCATACTCGGCACTGTGGTATGTAGTACTGATTGCTGGTGGGGTATTGTTGTATGTGGTTACTGGGGATCAAACTCTGGACTTTGGGTTTGCGAGGCTGGCGGCAGAACCACTGAGCAAAACTCCTGGCCCTTTAGTGGTACAGATTCTCAATGTGGAGTGTAATTGTAATGTGTGTATAATGTACCAATAAATTAAATTTTAAAAAAAGCAGTGGGGCCAGGGATTTAGCTCAAGTGGTACTGTGCCTACTTTGGAAGCACAAGGGCCCAAGTTCAATCCCTGGTACCGCAAAAAAAAAAAAAAAAAAAAAAAAAAAAAAAAAAAAAAAAAAAAAAAAAAAAAAAAAAAAAAAAAAAAAAAAAAAAAAAAAAAAAAAAAAAAAAAAAAAAAAAAAAAAAAAAAAAAAAAAAAAA